>JADLZK010004307.1:0-26380 GCA_015847255.1 Hyparrhenia diplandra | reverse complement strand
TAGCGCAATCATTAGAATCGGGTTTAGAACCCAACCCCGATGACTACGCTTAGGAGACGAGCCGTCGATATCACTAAGTGGAATCACCCGTGCCGGTGATAACGCACTTTCAATCAATCCAAGTGATAGATCTTGCCATAGTTGATATTTCATCCGTAAGCGCACTCCGGATCTATCATTGTAGCATTTCACCGGAAGTATTCGGTGGTATCGTTATTTTATATTTTCCCAAAGGAAGGCATGTTGTATAAGAAGTAGCATGGCATCCGGATGATGAAATGTGTGCACGCAAAGACCAACTCGCTCATACCAGGGGTAAGCAATACCGTTTATAGATAGTGTGACACACACATTGGAATCCACCGGGTAAAGAATAAAGAAAATAGATAAAGAATAAATAAATGTCCTATGGAGTAAATCTAATGTATTCTTAGTCATGGTCTTATAATGAGCAGTTAGGATCATATGCTAACATGATATGAGCATGGTTATGTCTAGGATAACGAGGGAGACTTCAGGGTACCATCCTACCCAATGGAAAGCATTTACGAACTCCTACATCACATGCGAACGTGGGAGGATTTAAAGGGATCTTCACGTGGCTGTCCACAACCCCGCGCCTACCCCTCACGACCGTGGCATGCTCTCATTCGAAGATAATGTCGTAATACCGGGCACCATGCCCGCGTGCAGAGCACTACTCTTGTCCCCCCCAGATCCCCACCCCTACGGATGGGCGGACTAAGACAAGAGCAAAACCCGAAAGAACGACGAACCGTTATCCCATCTATAATCATGTTATGCATACGATGGATCGATGAAGAACATAAACTCTAATTCATAAGTTAGACCATGATCATAGAAATAGAATCCTGCACAAAGGAGAAAGATCCATGGAAGATATATATTACCAAAAGCTCACTTTGTCTAAGATTACAAGTCCCTCCTTGTAGCTCTTCTACTCCAATTTTAATGAAGTAAGAAGAAGAAGATGGTGGTGGAGAGTGAGGTAGAGAGTGTGAGTGTGCTGGTGTGGTGACCCAAGTGTGGTGTGTGGAATGAGGGAGAGGGAGGAGGCATTTATACACAAGAGAGGTGCTAAAAAGACTAAACTACCCCCTAACCGCCTCTATGACACGTCCCGTGCAGTGAACCGGGCCCACCACCCTTACGCTCTCATGTCACTTAAAAGCGCTTGAGTCTGGCCGGGCTCGAGCCGCCCATCGGGCGGCCAAGACTTTGGGGTGCGCCCGCACCTTTGGGGTCGGCCCGAGTCGAACTGGCGGTGGTCGCCTTGATTGGGCCTCGAAAGTTGTGTTGTAGGCTTGGCTTGGTCCGGTGCGTAGTTTGAGTCCATTCATTTTGACCACGGGCTTGATATGCTTGAGAATGCGCCAGATGCATGGCGTACTTTGGACGTATTTCCACCTATATTTATTATAAATGCTAAAATATATTTTAAACACTACAAGTGGAAATATGTTAGTAATAAATGTATATGAGTATAAAAAGGTATAGTTTTACTCCTTTATGGTGGTAAGTAAGTCAGGGAAAAAATATGTCGCTAGTGACTGGCCAACCGGGATCATGTGCCTGTGAAGGATGTGTAATCCTTGGTGGAAATGGCTTGAATTTTTTCCCAGCCATGTACACCCAAAATATGACCCTACACGAGTTCTTAGGGTTTTTCTCGATAAATATTTTAATTACTATGATTTTCTTCGAGCTAAACCGGGCGACAAGAAGACTTAATTAAACCATGGAAACACAAGAATTTTTCGACCTCCACGGTGATTTGCCTCCTAGGGGCACATGAGACCACTGTGGAAAAATTCTAGCAACATTAGACTCTTTTAGGTGGGTACGCCGGTTCAAACTATAAATTACAAGGTGGCGTCACAAAATTCAAATAAACTCTGGGAAAAGTACCAAACCAACTCCAAAAATTTTCAAACTTAGGTGGGTGCTTTTTGCATGTGAAAGGCTCAAAAAAGTTTGAGACCACATGGGCCACAAGAACATTACAAATTAATTAGGAACCATACAACCTTACAAATAATTGGCCAACATAGTAAACACACTAATCATCATCATCGCCGTCGGGATCAATATTGGGTCCACTTGATCCATGCACACGAATGGTAGGATTGGAAATATCGAATTAATTGATGTCACCTGACAAGTATCCGCTGAGTCGATGAAGGTCAATGCCCTTATGATTGCACTCTCTCGTCCTCGCAAGGACGTAGTAAAATGCTCGACCATAGATATAACCCTCAACGACCGGGGTCTAAGTTAGTAAACCTTATGCGGTATTGTCACCCTTCGCAGTTTCTTGGGCGAAGGTGTGCCAAGTCCCACCGTGCAGGAAGCCTACCGCAGTGGGCAGAACGGCCGCCAAGCCACATGCGGCATAAGTAGAAGATCGTGGAGCAAAATCTGCAAGTGGGAGAATCAAATGAATGAGGATGATGTGAATCCTTATCTTAATATGCATTGCCAAAAATGATGAATTTAATTTATTACCACATCATCATGGTTGTAACTCCCAACATATTTGCTATATTGCCATAGGGGATATTATCGCAGACAAGGCAAAATATCTTGAAGTGCGAGAAATCAGGCACAATGTAGCAAACATCGTCGAAGAGAATCTAAGCACAAGGAAACGACATGGTACTTTCGGCGTTTGCATGGTCGTTCTCGTTTTCCTCTCGTGGATTAGGTGATTTGTTGTCCTGGAATCCTCGAAGGGATGTAAAACTTATTTCACACGTATAGTTGATGACCATGTGACGATGCTCTAAATGTCGTGGTCCCGTTTGACATTTACTTAGCGTTGTCACTAGAAATAGATATAGGACCTATCCCTAGCAATAGCGCTAGAAATGATTGTTGGGTATTTCTAATGCTCATGTAAGATATTCCAGCGCCATTTAATTACCGTTGTAGCATTTCACCCGGGAGTATTCCAAGGTATCGTTATTTGTATTTAGCCCATGGGAAGCGATGGCGTGAGATGTGATAACTAACAATCATGTATCCACCAACTAATATACCTTCTAGACTAAGGTGGGGGTGTAAATGATGTATATGATATAGGCATTGACACACACCGGGAATAGTCTAGACACACAAATAAGAGAGTAGTCTAGCTAGCGGGGAGGACAACAGAGTGAGCAAAGGATTCCTATGATTCTTACTTTACTTCTATGATACTAATCTAGGCACAAAAGGACGATACAAACTAGTTGTGGTTCATAGGACAAGTATGCTAGGCGGTAGGTGAATAACAGTGGTGGATAAACCACCACTAAACAAGCTACTATTTTACTTGGGCCTACCTTTAAGAACTTGCCTAACACGTGGTGATCTATACGAGAGACCGTAAGAGGGCTGTCACCACCTTCTTGGCTATCACAATCCATCCGGCGCGACAAGTGATAACCACGAGGCAAGATCGAGTCTAAGCACCATGCTTATACTTCCTCTCACTACTCTAGATGCTATAGCATAGGCCAACTAGAGCACCTCTTACGACGATGATCGATACGGGCATGGGTTCAAAGTGAACCATGGCTTGAACCATAACTAAGTGTGAAACGCCTATATGCTAGATAATATCATAACAACTATATTCTAGAGAACTAGAATAAAGTTGTACTAAATAAATACTCAATAGAGTAAATACTAGAGTAAAGTAAAGAAATGAATTATAAATGTAAAGATCTTACTACAAAAGGAATGATAAAAGAACAATACCGGACCTCCTAGAAGACCCGACTCTACGAAACCCAAGTGAAGCTCACTACTCACTCTAACTCCCAACTATACTAACACTACTACATCTTGATAGGTGGAGAGCTCCTTCCTCCTGGTGTGTCTTGGAAGTGAGGGGGGTAGGGGGGCCATAGCCCCCAAGGTGGAGTAGGGGCTACTCGGCGCCACGTCATCGATCCGTGTGACCTCTATTGCCCACCATTGGATCTAACCGCCATGCAAACGCCTTAGGATCAGCGTGTGAGGTAATTTCAGCATGTGGACAATGTGATGGGCGTGGGAGGACATCTTTGGCTAAGTGGGCCATGATTCTACCGACCATGGTCCATGACCTCCCGGCCATCCCCTAGTCTTTGGGAATGTTGGCCCCCCTTGTCGGTTTCGTGTCTTGAGTGCGGAACTTGCCGTGGCGTTTATTTTGTACCAACACGATCCATGTGACGTATTGATGGACCAATCGGTGCCTTCTCTTGTTCTCCCACGGATTAGTGACGTGGCGAGGTCGTCTTGGAAGAGTTTGGGCCAAAGGTCATGGGTTGACCCGATGCTGTCCATTGGGCCCTGGCCTTTTCCAACTCTTCTAGAGGCGTCCCCACATGTCGCCGTCTCGAGGATCAAATGGCCCTTGGTCGGCCCCGATGCTGGTCTTGTGGCCAAATGACTTCAAATTTTGTGTGGAAGCATCCTAGAACATGGAGATCATGATGGTGATGATATTTTGTCCATTGGCCATACTTGGGTCACCGACTTTGGATGGCCACTATTCACGTCGTTTCGGCGAGATTTCCTTCAATTCATATCTGCATAAAAATAATGACATCTACATGTGGAACTAGGTTATTGGGTAAAATATGTTCATGAAATGTTATTCTTCCTTTCAAAACAGGGATGTTGACGGTGTTTTTATGATGTAAAATAAGGGTGTTTTCACGTCAGACGAGAGTTTGGCCAAGCTCTGCATCTCCATTTGATATAGGGCTGCCAAATTTGTTTTGACACAATTAGTTAATGAAATATTCTGGTTGTAGCACTTTTCATTTTGTATTTGGTATTTATTGTCTTACCATAGAGTAATTAGGCTTAAGATTCATCTCGCTCTTTTCAAATAAAAGCGTGTAATTAGTTTTTGTTTCTCTATATTTAAATACTCCATGCATGCGTTAAAAAGATTTGATGTGCAGTCTTGTAGCACTTTTTGGGTTGCATGGGAACTAAACACCCTCATTTGCACAAAGGCACCATCGATCTGCACACCTACTCCTACTACTATTCACTTGGACCTTCCACAAAGATCTAGTATTATCTTTTAAATTGCTCGAAAGCACCATAGATAGATGGATATGATCTTCTCTTTAATCCTTTTATAATTTCACCCCACTAGTTCTTTGTGGTTGTACGGGATCAACCCGAAAAAAGATATTTAAGACAACACAATTTTTTGTACAAGTTAAATTGAGTCACATACTGAGTAGATTTGTAAGACGACACAACAAACTGTTCCTAGCGTTTGCGCTAGATCCGGTCTTTGGATCTGCCTCCAAGGTTGTCCACATGGTCTGCATCCACAAAAGATCATGAGGTTGGTAAGACGGATGACAAGGCCACCTAGGTGTGGGCGAGGAGTGTTGGTATCGAGTTTTTTTCATCTAGATTTTCGCCCTAAAAAAATCTGACGGGGGGAGCTGCTTGTAGTAGAGAGTAGCCAACAAGATATGACTCTGAAAGGGAGTTTGCTTAGTAGAGTAGCCAACAAGATATGACTACGACGGGGGAGTTGCTAAACCATTGCTTCCTAGCGGCTTCATTTTATACAATTAACGAGAAATTATGAAAAATTTAACCCATTATCATGTGCGCTAAAAATATGACCGGAATTCGTATGCCTTATGAAATATGACCCATGTCGTCGCGAGTTCTTATGAAATCTGGATTTTTTTTGGGATTTTTGTATTTTCTATAAATTTAGAAAATTTCTTTAATTGTTTGAGAATGGGAAAGGACATCATTACCTTTCCTCAATTCCTCTTGAGCCCATCATCGGTGGCTCCGCGGAGAGTCGGACCGAAACCTGACCGTCTTGAGTCCGCTGAGTCTGTGTGATAAGCGCCCGTCGCCGCCCGAACCGCCTTCCATTTGCCCCAAGTCTACACGCCCGCGCGCTCTCCCTTTGCTCCTCCCGGCGCCTCATTTGCCCGGCCCACATCCATAGGGTGGCGCAGCGTGGCAAAATTTGCCGCAGGTCGGTCGTGGCGTTGGTGGCCGACCACGATGCCTAAACGATGAAAAATGGCCCTGTAATTGTGAAATGCGGAAAATTCGAAAAGTCTAGATTTCGTAGCAAATCGCACAACATGGGTCATATTTCGTAAAAACAACGAATTACATGTCATATTTCCGGCGGGATTAAATTTCACAATTTCTCACAATTAAAAGTAAAATGACCGGTCGTCTCCAAGAGTTTGCTAAACTAGTCTACATTACCATCCTTGGATTTTTGCAAAAACGAAAAAAAATTGACTCACGTTCCTCTATTTGCTTCCTTTAGAAGGAATATTACATCCTAGTCATCAAGATTCCCGGTTTCTCTGCATTCATCGTGTGGGCCCACTTGTAATTTTCTAAATATGTATATCCATGTGATATCTTGTTTTGAAAAAATTAATTGAAACAAATTTAATGGTGTAATCGAATTTAATTTAGATTTTTGGTTTGTCATTAAAACATTTTTAGGTATTTTAAATTGTGGGGCCACCGGTGGCCATGCTCTCTCTCATCTATAATTAATCCGGCGCCTGCGACAAGGAACCCGAAGCGTTCACGTTGGCCGCGGCAGGCCGGCTCTGCCTCTGCCGGCGTTGAAGTCCCCTCGTAGTATTGTTGGAAAGGGTTTGGGTCAAAACTTTTTTGGGAATATAAAAACTTCGTCGTTCCGTCCATCCTCGCGATGTCATCTGCACCCGACCGCAGTGCAATAGAATCGTAATCATGATGATGACATGCCTGAACAATTGTGTCTGATGAGGTGTCGCGTACATCGGGGGTCACGTATGGAGTCATTCACATGCCTGTTCGATCGATCGAGAGAGAGAGAGGAGAGTGTGTTCGATGCCAAATTTGTTTCAACACAAGGCCAAAATTTGCCTCTTTTCGGAACAAATCAAAATTTGATTGTTTGAGCCACAATGCACAAACTAGCAATACGGGTTCGATCTGGTCGGTAGGGAGCATCTATTTAGAAGGCGGCCTCCACACAGTCGGACTTCGTGTAGAGACAACAACCGTCGAGGCGCTTGCGGCCCTTGGCGAGATTATAATCTCCGTAGCGGGTCTCCCGGCCGGCATGCGCCTTTGCCACATGCACCACGACCCGCAGGCGGTGTGGCGGCCACACATCCCGGTGGCGGGCAAAGCGGCCGCCACACTTGCCACACTAAGCCACACACTAAGCGAGCGAGCAAAAATAGAAAAAAGCGGCGAAGCATGCGGGGGTGTGGCGGCCACGAGGCGAACAAACACTTCGCCTTGGGTCCGTGTCATGCCTAATCTTCTGAAGGCGAGTTGGGCGTGATCGACACACCCCCTTAAGCTCTAGCCATGCACATGATACATGAAGTGGAATCCGCGTGAAGCAAAGGCGAGGCCAGGCCGATAGCATGCGCGAGAAGAAGGTTGAGAGGTGGAAAAGGATCTCCAAGCGAAGAAGATGTGCTTTTCTTGCGACATTTTCTTCGCCTCCTCCCCATCCTTTTATAATCTCCGCGTAGGTCTTTGTGTTTTGTACCTAGGAAGAATCGGAAAAGGTATAAGATAGCAAAATAATTGAGCAATGTTGTACAAGCTAGTAGATAGCATGAGTCACACGGATATGCAAGACAAAACAAAACCTTTTTTATAGCCATTCAAAAAACCCTTCAAAAAAAAAAGGAAGGATAATGCACTTTACTAGATTTGATTGCTTGCAAGAAGATGTGCTTCCATGACGGACCCCACCTGCAACCACCAAAAAAGGAAAAACTTTTGTATTAGCCGCTTCAAAAACCACATGAAAAACCACATCTAGCTGCATGGATGTGATAAAGAGCACCTCCTCCGGGATGGAGACGAAGGCGAAGGCGGGCACCCCGTGTCGGACGACTACGTACTACTCAGGTTTGGTTGAGATGAATTTGGAAAGTCGGGACGGAGAAGAGGTGATAAGAGTACTAGTAGGTGTAGTATGGGAGAAGGAACAAGGAAGAGACGAGAGGCTAGCGTCGAAACCCCCATAGTAGCACTATAAAGGAATCAGAGGTGGCAAGCTGTAGAGTGTTCGATGCAACTATAAAGGAATCCGAGGTGGCAATCGTAGAGTGTTCGATGCGAACACCATGGTCCCACGGTTAATGTAAAGGGCATCAGTAACTTGTGTGCTATTTTGAAATTTCAAACATTATTTGGAGTAATAGGACTAGGGAGAATTAGGAATTGGCCCTGAAAAAGTTTGTCCTACTCTATCCCAACTGCCATCGTGTGGGCCTAATTGTTAATTTTATCTAAATACATGTGAAGTCTTGTTTTGAAGAATTAGTTGAAACAAATTTACGATTAATCGGAATTTAATTTAGATTTTGGTTTGTCGGTTAAAACATTTTTTAGGTATTTTTAAATTGTGGGGCCCTCAACGTGCACGAACCACATTTGTTGTTGTTGTTTAAATTGTGGGGCCCGCCCGATTAAGCCATGCTCTCTCTCTCGTCTATAATTCGGCGCTTCGCGACAAGGAACCAGGTTCAGCGTTCACGTAGCCTGACGTAGGCTCATCCACCAGGTGCGTAGAATCGTAATCATGATGATGTTGACATGCACGAACAACGTATGCGTGGGTGTCTTGTACATCGGGGGTCACGTATGGAGTCATTTCACATGCCTGTTCGATCGATCGAGAGAGAGAGAATGAGGTGGTGTTCGATGCCAAATTTGTTTCAACACAAGGCCAAAATTTGCCTCTTTACGGAACAAATCAAAAGCTGAATTCGTTTGTTGAGCCACAATGCAAAACTAGCAATACGGGTTCGATCTGATTCTTGGAGAGCGAGCATTCCAAATTTTAACAATTTTTTGATAATATAACAACATTATGGAGAACGGGTTGTTTTGCTAACGCCTGATTTTGGTGATTTAATAGTATTCCGTGAGACACAACAAAAACAAACAAGATGAAGCAAGAGCAAGCGAACATTGTCAAAAGAGGAAGCAAGACCTAAGCTCTGTGAAGGCAATGTGGCGCAAGAGCGGAGCGGGGGAGCCCCAAAATCGAGCTTCTCAGGCTCTAGCGACATGGCCCAATGTTGAGAGGGGGAGAGAGAAAAGTGGCTCCTAGCTACGGTAGGGTGCGGGAGGGGCGGAGCCAAAGCTTCTTTTGCCAAACTTGTTGAGCGGAGTCGGGGCGCGACTTCGGAAAAATGCTCGACTTCGGCGAGGAGGGGAGTAACCCGCCGGCGACCTCCGGCACCCATACTTTATAATCTCCCGTAGGTCTTTGTGGTTGTACAAGCTATAGCATGAATCACACAAATATACAAGACAAAACAAAACCTTTTAGAGCCACTAAAAAACTTCAAAAAGAAGTGCATTTCGAGAGATCTCGGCGGTGTTTACCCAAGAAGATGTGCTTCTTTTTGCGACATTTTCTTCGGCCTCCTTCCCAACCCAACACTAGCTAAAAACACGAGATCGGAGCGGTCGGGACTTGAGAGACCACATGAAGTCGAGATCTGAACGCCGGGACTCGATCCAGATCTGCAACCACCAAAAAAAAAAAAAAACTTCTGTATTCTTTGTTTCAAAAAACCACATGAAAAACCATATCTAGGATGTGGAGCACCACCTGCCCGGGATGGAGACGAGAGGCGAAGGCGAGGCGTGACCCCACAATGTCGGACCGCTCAGACACTCGGGTTTGGTTGAGATGAGTTTGGAAAGTCGGGGCCGGAGAAGAGGTGAGAAAAGTACTAACTACTAGTACAGTAGGTGTAGTATGGGAGAAGGAAGAGACGAGAGACTGCGAGAAAAAACAGCCCATAGCACTATAAAGGAACCAGGTGGCAATAGAGTGTTTGATGCGGACACACCATGGTCCCACGGTTAATGTAAAAGGGCGATTGTAACTTGTGTGCTATTTCAAAATTTCAAACATTGTTTGGAGTAATAGGAAGGACTATGGGAGAATTAGAATTTGGCCCTAAAATAAGTTTGTCTTAGGAATCTGGAACCATTTTTTGAATTTGGGAATCGGCCCCAAAGCGAAAATTTGTTAGGAATCAGGCCTTTCGTCACTTTTGGAAAATATGCATGGTTACGACTAACAAAACATCAACTTTTCATCACGCATGTGATCGATAGATCGATCAATCCCAATTTAAAACTTGCTTATAGTGCCCACACAACACCACGTAAGAAACTTTCACACTCCTCCTTGCGGATCCTACACTCCTCATTTGCGAGAACATCCTCCACGTCTAAAATGAATCTGTCAATCCATGAATGGTGGCGCACGGTTTAAGCCCTACGCACCGATGCGGATCATGGCGAGGCACGGTGGTCTTTGGAGGACCGGTATTCTCTACTCCAATTTGGCGGTATATGTGCCGTCATCAAGTCGCTCTCCTCAAGAAATCCCATGCATGTCGCCCGGGCCGTTCAGCGAGTTCCAGTTCAAGCGGTTCGATATCGTCGGCCAGCCGTGTCGTAGGGTGGTCGCCGATCTCACACAACACCCGCCGTGCATAGTTAAGCAAGTGTTCGCGGCACCGTGTTGGCCCTCAGAAACACAAGAGCAAGAACATACTTGGCGTTTCGCGCCGCGGCCCAGCGGCGCGCGGCTTCTCAGCGACGGCGTGGCGGTGCGGCGGACGCAGCGGCGAGCGGCATACATGCCGGCTTTGAAGCACGCCTCGGGTTGCCCCGGCGAGCTTGGTGATAAGATTCTCGCGATACTTGAGTGAGTAGAATGCGACCACCAGCCCCCCGCTGCATAAATCGACCCGGTCAAGCGGGATGCTCGTCTCCCACGGGTCGCCCGCCGCCGCTTTCATCTGAGAACAGGTGGCCGCGGATTGTGGAGGTCCTCCATGGGATTCGCCGAGACCTTAGGCGACCAATCGCAATCTCTACAAGCATGTCACGCGGAAGGTTTTCCATGGCGCGGGGCGCGCGGCCGAGCTTTTGGTGGGCGCGGCGCTCTAGCTACGTTTTGTCTGCGCGAAGAGTTGGTCGAGCGGCAATAATGCGGGTCTGGAAGCGGTGCGGGCGTGGGTGTAGGGTCGAGATGGGGACTAGAGGGGGTGAATAGTCCTTTCTAAATCTAATTACGTCGGCTAAACAAATATAATGCGGAATTAAAACTATTCGCAGCCAAGACTTCACCCCTCTAGCTATGACTCTAAATCACCTCACAAAAAGATCCTACACAAAAGCAAATGAGGTGATAAGCCTAGCTTGAGCTCCTAACCGTTTCTATTGCAAGGTCACACAAACCTATGCACTAGTACTTCAAACAAAGGTGAGCTCCTACACAATTCTAATGAGCAAAAGCACTAAGCCAACCTAAGCTCACTAGATGCACAATGGACAAGGCGACACACGCCTAACCCAAAGGCTCAAATTACTTAGCTACACAAACTAAGCAAGGCAACTAACAAGCTACACAAGCTAGTAATTGCAAGAGGTACTCCACAAGCACAAGCACAAGATATATATGAATGTAAATGCAAAGCTTGTGATTTGGAGAATGCAAACCACCGAGAAGAGTAGACAAGTTGACACCGGTGATTTTTTACCGAGGTATCGGGAAGCTTGCCAACTTCCCCTACTCCTTGTTGTGTCGACCCAACACCTTGGGTGGTTCCTTTGGTGTTTCACTTAGATGGTTCTTCGGTTCCAAGCCAAATGCCTTTAGGCTTGCTTAGCAAGACACCACTCTCAAGTGAGCCTATCACAAGGCACCGCAAGACACCACACTCACAAGTGAGGTAGCTCAAAGACACGCTCTAGTAGTGATGCTCTTCGCGATCCCCGCAAGGTGAGCTCGAACCTCTCACAAATCCTCCTTCGAGAGCACCGCACAATCTCCGTTGCGTGCTTCACGAAGTCTCTTGCCACCAAGCCGTCTAGGAGGGTGGCAACCTCCAAAGCAACAAGCACACCGGCTTGCAACACGATCACCTAGTGCCACGAATGCGATCTCTCAACGCGAATGCACTAGAATCACTCCTCACTTTGATTTGGATGAACTCTATCAATCACAAGTGAGTGGGAGGGCTCTCAAGCACCACAACACAAGCCACCAAGGCCCAAGTGTGCTCAGCCCCCGAACAAGGTCGGGTATGTGGTGTATATATAGCCCCCAAGTCAAATAGAGCCGTTGGGAGGAAAATCCCGGCTTTTCGCGGCGGCCGGACCTGGGCCGACGGGGCGAGACCCGGTCCGTCGGTCAGCGTCCGTCGCGGCGTCGGCCTAACCGACAAGTAACCCGGCCCACGCCGCGGCTGCCCGGCGTCCGGTCACGGTTCGGTCAAGCACGGGGCGCATCCGATCCGGCGTCGGTCAAAAGCGGCGCTGCGAGCTCGCGGCGAGCCTTGACCGGGCGTCCGTCGATCTTGTCCGGTCGCTGACCGAAGCGTCCGGTCGGCGTCGGTCGGCGTTTTCCAGCGAAAACTCCACGAAACACCGACTCCTTCTCTTGACATGCTACCCATCAAGTATACCAAACTTGAGCCGCGAGGAATAGCATGTTTTCACCACCAACTTGCATCGGTAGCAATAGAAAATATGCAACTCATTTTCTCGAAAGCGCCGAATCCGCCTCGCAAGCTCGGCGGGAGGATGGCGGTTCCCAAACCCAACTCAATCCTGCAATCACCGCCGCCTTTGCAAATGTGCCAACACCACCAAGTGTACATCACCATGTGCATGTGTGTTAGCATTTTCACAATCATTTCAAAGGCCCGGTTAGCTCTTACCACGCCACTCGATCCTAACACATCGCAAAGTTAGATCACTCAAGTGGCACTAGATGACCGAAGAGCAAACCAAGTTTGCCCCCCTTGATAGTACGGCTATCAATCCTAAACCCGGTCATCAACTTCTCTACACTCCTCATGACCGGCAAAAGAAAATGCCCTATGGTTATACCTTTGCCTTGCGCATTTCCATTCCGCTCCATCTCCAAGTGCCGGTGCAACACATGCACCAACACGACCACCAAATGATATGATCCACTCCATATCATCACGTGACACTATTGGTCCATCGATCTTGACCTCACTTGCTCTTCACACGTTCGCGTCGGTCCGTCGGCGCCAAGTCTTGCCCAAGCTTCACCGCCTCGCGGTCCATCGCGCTTCCCGCCTCGACTTGCCCTTCACACTTGCAACCGGTCCATCGAGCCAAGCCATGTCTTGATCTTCTCCACCTTGATCACATGACTCCATGTCATGTTTCATATGCAATAAAGCTCCTTCATTGCGTCATCATGAGTGAACTAATCTCCTGTGTATTATCTCAATCACACATATTAGTTCACCTAATGTTGACACTCAATTACCAAAACCACAAGGGACCTTTCAATCTCCCCTTTTTTGGTAATTGATGGCAACACCACAAAAGATATGGAATTTAAGATTAGATTCCAAGCTAGCACTTTATACAAGTATAAATTGCTAACTTGGTTTGGATTTTATGTCACTTATCCAACATTTAAGCACAATGTCAAGATTTGGATAAGCATCATAAAATCCGACTTGGTAGTGGTAACTCCCCTATATGTGTGCCCAATTGATTTGAATTCAAGGTTTGCACACATACAAAGATATGAAACTTTTGGGAGGGTTAACACTACAACCTATGCATGCTAGTTATCATATCATCAAGCAAGTTCTATAACTAGCATACACCACACAAGCATTGCATATAAAATTTTAAAAACTTATGCAAATGCAAGCAAGCACATGAATATGCACATATCAAATGCAATCAAACAAGTTCATGAGCTTGCTCCCCCAACTTGTGTGCTTCTCATTTGTCCAAGAATTTTGATCCTTCTCTAATCTTCAATCTTGCTCCCTCATGGTCCATGTCCATGTTCCATTCTCTCCCCATACATATCTTTGTTCCAATCTCTCCCCCCTTTGTCATCAATTTCCATAAAGGGTATGCCTCTTTTGATACAAAGGGTGTGACTAGGGATAGATGGTTGAGTCTTGATTCTTCATTTTTGATGGACACTACCATGTGTTGGAATGACACCACTTGTAACAACCACATGTGGAATCATGAAAACCACCTAGAAATGCCACATGTAGGTCACTTGTAGGATCTTTGACCTTGATCTTGAGGTGGGGCACCTCCCCCTATGTCAAAGCATATGTCAATCCACTTGAGTTCTTGAGGGTGAGCTTCCTTGATTTGAATTGATCACTTAAAGTTGAGGATCACTTTGTGGAACCACCATTGATACACTAAGTACCATTTGAGTGTGAGCAAGAATACCATTTGTGTAGGAATATGATATATCTTGCAATGTGGTAACCACTTGATGACCAATTCTTGAACTATATTGTATCCATGAGCTTCTTTCTTGTTGACTTGAACTAAATGATTTGCCATAGCTTTCAAGTCCGTTTGATCCAATGACAAGCTTCTTCACACCTCATAAAGTATAAGGGTTATCTTGCCAATGTTGTACTTGTCACTTGTGAGCAATCCAAAATAGATCAAGTACTTGGGATCACTAGCTCATGAACAAATTCATGTACAAACCACTAGATCATATAAACATTCAAGCAATAGTGGTAGCAATGAATTTAAAACTTTCATTTGTCATGCATGACCCTATTAAGCATGTACTATATGCACTAACCGCATACTAGTAAGGGATGAAATGATCATGCACATTACAATGATACCTTTGCTATCTTGGAGTAGAGGATAGTCAATATGATTCCAATTTCTCTCCGCAATAGCAATGTGAAGTCCATTTCTATAGCTTGGTGAAGACCAAATATACCAATATGAATACCATGTTTCACCCATATGAAATGAGAACCACTAATGATCAAGTGCACATTTTTCATGTTGTGGTTGGCTTGCTTTCTTTGGATCTTTGCTTGCATGAGAGAATACCATTTGAATTTGCATGAATGTCTCTCTTTTTTGGGTGTTGCTTTCTCTCTTTTTGATCAATCCTTTTTGATTTCTTCAACCAAGCATCTTGAATATTCCTAGATCATCACTTCCATGTTGGCCCTTCCAAGCATCCCAACTTGTCAATCCCACTCATGGGCGGCACACCCCTCTCTAGGGAGAAGTGATCTCACCAAGAACTATCCTTGACACTCACTTGAATAGAGTTTGATTGATTGATCCAAGTGATGGACTTGATATGATGAGTAAACTTGAGATCTTCTTTAAGTCCTTTTCTTTCTTCTTGAAGAGACATGATGATCATTTGAATTCAAACTTGTCTCTCCATCTTGAGCTTGGTCTTGATCTCCAACTTGAGTACCAAAGGTGTACAAGGTACACTCCCCAAAAACATTGGCTTTTGTACTCATTTCTTGTCATGCTTCTAACTCAATTCAAAACCAAACTTAGGTGCCTCAAATACTTATAATCATGATTCCAACTTGAGGACCTTTCAATCAAAGTGACTCTTGATCAATCCAATGTTTGTCACTTTTCTGGCAGATTTTGTACATCTCAAAGAATAGTCCATAACTCTCTATGTACAAGTTGAAATGCCACAAAATTTGGTGGAGATGTGCAACACTAAGTCATCTAGCAGCCATAAAAATTTGAGCTTCATACTCCTTCTAGATTGCTACCAGTTTTCACATCTTCCCACACTACTCATGCTGAAAACAGCTGCAACATGGTTGACAAGTTCCACTCCAAAACCGAAGTATCCCTTATCTTTTCATCATGAAATTTTTACAGCATCTTCTACCATAAGTATAGAGAATGCATACCAAATTTCAAGTCAATCCAATAAGATTTGATTACCCAAACATGACTATCATCACAGCTCACTCAGATTTTGCAATAGTGGACAGATTTGAGCAATTAAGCTATCCTTCACCAATTTGAATCAAACTTGATGCTAACTTGTTTGAATATTCTCACAAGACATATATCCATTGAAATCTCATACTAAATGTCATCTCATGATCATATCCATTCAAACCAACTCAAATTTGATCACTAATCAATAAATCCATTCAAGCATCTCATAGCAAGCAACATATGCATATATATCCAATTCAATCAACTCATATGCACCCAATTATATGTGATCAACTAGATATGTACCTTCATAGCTCATGATCATCAAATAGCAAGCTTCAACTCAAATATTTGCAAGCCTTCAAATATTCCAATTAATCACCACAACTAGGATCATTGCACTTGTATGTTGTAGCTCATTTGGACTTCACTTTGTCATGACTTGGCATTGGGATGAGAATAGCAATATGCTTCAATACTTGACTCAATGAAATGATGAACAATGTGAACTCAATTGAATCAAGCCTCCAATACCATGGTACCTACAAACAATCATCCACTTGTTGATGGTACCCAAACTCGTTTGGGTCCTCTCAAGTTAGGTGCAACATACTTAGGCAATGCCTTAGTATGAGTAGCGGGATGTTTTGCAATAGCAACCGAAGAGGTACCATTGTCATCCTTTCTAAGCACAAAATCATCATCAATTGAAATAGGCTTAGAATCATTACCTAGGGGACATGAATGAGCCATGTGTCCCCTTTCCCGGCATGAGTAGCATCTTCTCTTTTGTTGAGCCTTCTCTTTCTTGCTCATTTGATGCTCCTCATTGCCTTGCTTCATCTTATTTACTTGAGCCTTCTTCTCAAGCTTGTTTGGACAACCCGAAGCTAGGTGGCCCAATATATCACGACTATGGCACTTGATGTGAGCCAAATCTTTCTTCTCAACTTGATTCTTGCTCATCATGTTGGCATCTTGGATATGAGTTGGATGCCTTGCTCTTGCCTTTCCACCCCTTCTTGTCTTCTTCTTTGTCATCTTCAAGTCATCAACTCTATCATCAAGATGGATCTTGACTTGATTTTGGGGCTTGTTTTCTTGCTCAATTTGTTGCTTTGATTGAGGCTCTTCTAGTTGCTTCACCAATTGCTTGGTTGGGCACTTTGAGGTGAGATGACCCCATGTGCGGCACTTGAGGCACTTGACATGCTTGAGTCTCTCTTCTTCCTTCTTCAACTTGAGCTTTTCTTCATTTGGGCAAGCCTTAGCAAGATGTCCCACTTCATGGCACCGATAGCACATGGAGTGAGATAGCTTCCTTTGTTGAAGCCTCTCCATCTTCTTTGCTTCTTTTGCTTTGCCCTTTCTCTCGGCCTTTGTCATCCTCCTCTCAAATCCAAGGCCATGCTTGTCACCATAGTATCATTGAGACTTCAAGATTTGCTCAAAGGTGACCTTTGAATTGTAGCACCTCTCAATCTTGGCTATCAAGTTCTTCACTTCCTTTTTGAGCTTTTTGTTCTCCTTCAAAAGGTTAGTCTTACAAGACATAGAAGTAGAACAAGCATTTAAATGTGAAGAGCATGATATATCAAGTAAATCATCACAAGAGGTGGATACATGCTTCTTGCCTACATCACAAGGGTTAGCACAAATATGTGATTGATCATTTGACCCAAGTGATGAGCTCTCACTAGTTTTAGATTTTTCATTTGAAAACATCTTAGTGAGTAAAGCATGGTCTTGTACCAAGTTATCATGAGTAACACTAAGTTCCTCATGAGCCAATTTTAGCACCTCATGGGAACAAGTAGTAACATAAAGTAGATGCTCTTGTTGTTCACATGTTGTCTTAAGCAAAGAGTTTTCATTTTTCAATTTCTTGTTTTTAGCAACCTCTTTGTTCAAATCATGGATGAGACTATATATGAGCTCAAAGTTTGGATCATCACAATCGACAACTATGTCACCACGAGGTACCTTGGTGTCATCATGTGACATAGAGCAATCCGGTGATGTAGATGAGCATGTAGAATCATCACCCTCATAGCCATCATCCTCACCATCAAGTGTGCATGGAATAGCATCCTCGATTGCATCACTTGTGGCGTCCTCATCAACCTTGTCAAGTGGACTTGGAGTAGATTGATCATCATCATCTCCACTTGACCGTGAGGTGGAGCAATTCTCCACAACCATCGGGATGTGGTCATGCTCAACAACCTCATGTGCCTCATCCTTTGGCGCCTCATCCTCAAACTTGCCATCATCCCATGTTGAGGCATCGCCATAGGTGTGCTTGATGTCCTCCCACAACATATGTGCGGACACCCTAGTGTTCACCTTCTCAAACACATCAAAGCTCAAGGAATTGATTAGATACAACAAAGCATTTGCATCAAGTTCAAAAAGAGGCCTTTGAGCTTTGGTGAGATTCTTATGGTCCATCATGAAGGTGAGACCACTTGTGACAACCCACCAAGTTTTAGGTCCCATGGCACGAAAATGATCAAGCATATGGTGTTTCCACCGTGCAAAGTGTGTGCCATCAAAAATATGTGTGTCACTCAAGCAATCATCACTAAACCCTCTAGTTTCCATCCTCTCGGGTCGGTTAAGACCACTAAATGAGAGACCACGGCTCTGATACCACGTGTAGGGTCGAGATGGGGACTAGAGGGGGGGTGAATAGTCCTTTCTAAAACTAATTGCGTCGGCTAAAAACAAATATAATGCGGAATTAAAACTATTAAACAGCCAAGACTTCACCCCCTCTAGCTATGACTCTAAATCACCTCACAAAAGATCCTACACAAAGCAAATGAGGTGATAAGCCTAGCTTGAGCTCCTAACCGTTTCTATTGCAAGGTCACACAAACCTATGCACTAGTACTTCAAACAAAGGTGAGCTCCTACACAATTCTAATGAGCAAAAGCACTAAGCCAACCTAAGCTCACTAGATGCACAATGGACAAGGCGACACACGCCTAACCCAAAGGCTCAAATTACTTAGCTACACAAACTAAGCAAGGCAACTAACAAGCTACACAAGCTAGTAATTGCAAGAGGGTACTCCACAAGCACAAGCACAAGATATATATGAATGTAAATGCAAAGCTTGTGATTTGGAGAATGCAAACCAGAGAAGAGTAGACAAGTTGACACGGTGATTTTTTAGAGGTATCGGGAAGCTTGCCAACTTCCCCTACTCCTCGTTGTGTCGACCAACACCTTGGGTGGTTCCTTTGGTGTTTCACTTAGATGGTTCTTCGGTTCCAAGCCAAATGCCTTTAGGCTTACCCGCAAGACACCACTCTCAAGTGAGCCTATCACAAGGCACCGCAAGACACCACACTCACAAGTGAGGTAGCTCAAAGACACGCTCTAGTAGTGATGCTCTTCCGCGATCCCATAAGGTGAGCTCGAACCTCTCACAAATCCTCCTTGAGACACCGCACAATCTCCGTTGCGTGCTTCACGAAGTCTCTTGCCACCAAGCGTCTAGGAGGTGGCAACCTCCAAACAACAAGCACAGGCTTGCAACACGATCACCTAGTGCCACGCAATCACGATCTCTCAACGCTAATGCACTAGAATCACTCCTCACTTTGATTTGGATGAACTCTATCAATCTGAAGTGAGTGGGAGGGCTCTCAAGCACCACAACACAAGCCACCAAGGCCCAAGTGTGCTCGACCCCGAACAAGGTCGGGTATGTGGTGTATATATAGCCCCAAGTCAAATAGAGCCGTTGGGAGGAAATCCCAGCTTGGCAGCGGCCGGACCTTGCGCTGACCGGACGCACCAGGCGAGTCGGTCGGCGTCCGATCGCGGCGTCCGGTCACAACCGGAACAAGTAACCGCCCACGACCAGCGGCTGCATGGCGTCCGGTCATCGGTTCCGGTCAAGCTTCCGACGCGCATCCGATCCGCGTCGTCCGGTCAAAACGCGCCTGAGCTCTCTTGCCGGGCGCAGCACCGGGCGTCCGGCGTGATGCGTCGGTCGCTTTGCACCAGCGTCCGGTCAGCGTCCGGTCGGCGTTTTCCAGCGAAAACTCCACGAAACACCGACTCCTTCTCTTGACATGCTACCCATCAAGTATACCAAACTTGAGCACGAGGAATAGCATGTTTTCACCACCAACTTGCATCCGCGCAATAGAAAATATGCAACTCATTTTCTCAAAAGCGCGAATCCGCCTCCAAGGCTCGGCGGGAGGATGAGCGGTTCCCAAACCCAACTCAATCCTGCAATCACCGCCGCCTTTGCAAATGTGCCAACACCACCAAGTGTACATCACCATGTGCATGTGTGTTAGCATTTTCACAATCATTTCAAAGGCCCGGTTAGCTCTTACCACGCCACTTTCGATCCTAACACATCGCAAAGTTAGATCGCTCAAGTGGCACTAGATGACCGATATGCAAACAAGTTTGCCCTCTTGATAGAATACGACCATCTATCCTAAACCCGGTCATAAACTTCTCTAAGCTCCTTATGACCGCGAAATGAAATGCCCTATAGGTTATACCTTTGCCTTGCGCATTTCCATTCCGCTCCATCTCCAAGTGCCGATGCAACACATGCACCAACACGATCACCAAATGATATGATCCACTTCATATCATCCGCGTGACACTATTGGTCCATCGATCTTGACCTCACTTGCTCTTCACCGTTCGCGTCGGTCCGTCGGCGCCAAGTCTTGCCCAAGCTTCACCGCCTCGCGGTCCATACCGCTTCACCGCCTCGACTTGCCCTTCACACTTGCAACCGGTCCATCAAGCCAAGCCTTGTCTTGATCTTCACCACCTTGGTCACATGACTCCATGTCATGTTTCATATGCAATAAAGCTCCTTCATTGCGTCATCATGAGTGAACTAATCTCACCGTGTATTATCTCAATCACACATATTAGTTCACCTAATGTTGACACTCAATTACCAAAACCACAAAGGGACCTTTTCGGTGGGTTATGGGCGGGCCACGCCGGCCGGTGCGATCCGGCGGAGGTGTCAAGCCAAATGGGCGACGAACTATCCCAAAGTCATTTGTAAGATAAATGTTTTCAAATCGTTACATGTTTTCCCATGACAAGATGATCTCAAATCAAAATGTTGTAAGCTATAAAGTTTCATGGATATTTGAGAACTACAATCATTATGTTGGTGGTTTGTCTATCCGCGTCACTTAAAATTTAAATTTCAATTTCCAATTTTTTGAAATTGAGACCTATATATATATAGTTTATCTTTACAAGATAATGTGAAACTAAAAAGTTTTCAACTAGAGAGTTTCACAACTTAGCAAGACCTACAATTCTTATTTTTGTTTGTTTCCCCATCCTACGACATAGTGCTAGTGACATTGTTCACGAATCTTAGAAATTTGTCTTCTACTTTCATAAACTCTATGACACATGTGTAAATCTAGGTGGACGGTGTTACTGCGACATCATCATATGAATAAATGACCTACATAAAAGATGTACATCTTAAGAAGTTATACAAGTTTTGACCATAGATTAAAAAGAAAAATTAGGGTTCTTGTTGGAAGCTCGGGCGTGGCGGGGAGGTGAACAAAAGTTGAGTAGCTTCCCCATCCGACATAGTAGTGCTAGTGACATTGTTCACAAATCTTAGAAATCTCTCTCATAGTTTCATCAACTATATATGAGATATGTGTAAATCTTGTGAACAATGTTACGCTTATTATCGTCGGATGAAGAAATGGCCAATATAAAAGGTGTACTACATCTTTAGACCCACCGCGACAATGGCCGGTAAACCTCCCCGCTACACACCACGCCGGATTTTATAGACAAAAATAGGCTGCACCGCATGCGCTATTGGCTAGGTGGCACACGAAAGCGGGGAACCCCGCCATATTTGGTGCTGCCGGTCAAAGGTATTATAGCGAAGGTCTTTGTCGTCGTCGAGAGAGAGAGGTGGGAGGGAAGAGCATGCACTGTGGGCCTACCATTTATCTAACTTAAAATATGCTATAACTTGCAAATGAAAAATCCAAATTAAAATCCGATTGCACAGTTAAATTCATTTAAATAAATCCTTCAAAACAAAATCTCACAAGGATATATTTGGATAAAATTATAAGTGGGTCCCACTAATGGTAATGGTATAGAGTAGAGATGTAAAGAAGAGATGAGTGCGGGAGGAAGTCTTTGTAAAGGAGGGAATCTTGATGACTAGGATGCATAGAGGAAGTAAATAGAGAAACATGAGTCGGATAGCCTTAGAAGTTATACAACTTTTACGTGCTTGACTTCTTTTTCTTTGAAATCATTGGATGAACCAAAAATGTTGTTGCGAAAGTTGTAATTTTGAAATTCAAATTTCAAATGTTCTCAATAAAACATGACAAAAGTAATAGCCGTAAGAATACAATATTTTGATATATACAGCATTATTCTTTAAAAAAATAGAAAGAAAAACTATCACATTTGGAGTTACTATGAGGGAGAAAGACTAGTTACAAGTTTTGGCCCGCATTAAAAATGAAAAATCGAGTTCTTGAGTCCTAAGGCCTCTGCAAGCATGTCTCCATATGCGATCTGGCGGCTCAACGATCCGGCTTCGGTTGGGCGAGCGGTGATATCGCGGGTGAGTTAAACCCGGTCGCGGTCTGGGGCTACTTGAAGTCGAGACGTGGGATTTTTAAGGCGTGTTTGGTGCCACTGGATATGCCCCGGCCCGAGGCTCCGTTGTGCGGTGTCGGTGTTTGGTTACTGCTCGTCCCGAGCCGGGCTCCCCTTTCGTGCAAAAAGTGCTCCACGGCCCGGGCTCGAGGAGGGCGGCGAATCGGCGTTCCTCCCGGCCGGGGCTTCGCTCCGTGCTCCCTCGTGCGCGCGCGCTCGGCGATTCGGCCGCCTGGAGATGACAACTCTCTAGGGTTTCCTCCTCCCCTTCGCACCAATCTCTGCCTATATATCCCCTCGCTCCCTCCTCCTGCTCTTTCCGCCCGCTCGAAGTTCTTAAGCCACCGGTCGTTTTTCTCCCCTCTCGATTTGTTCTTTCTTTGTGAATCGTGGATCTGAGGCCCTCTCTCTCTCTCTCTTGTGTTGCGCGGTGGATCCCGAGCCCTCTCTCTCTCTCGGGTGATTTTTTTCCTCTCTCCTTGTTCTTCAAACCCTAGCCCGGGATTACATATGCCTTATTACCTGTGATGTTTTTTCATAAAATTTGAGCACATGCCCTATATGCCTGTGATGTTTTTCCTATACTTTAAGCACATGCCTTAGGGCTGTGATCATTGTTCCTATAATCTGAGCACATGACCTAGCCAATGATGTTTCTACATGAACTCTGAGCACACATAAGCCATCTGTGTTATGTTTCCTACAATTTGTTTCTTTTGCAGCAATGGCATGGTATGTGGTTCATCATGGCAGGGAAACACAGGGGTGTACTCAACCTCGAAAAGAAGCACACGAGCAAGTATATAGGTTCGGGGAAATTGCTATAGGAAATATAACACAAAAAGTGGAGGCCGAGCAAGCTTTTTTTGGTACCGGGTCGTGGACGGCAGGTGGATCCACCTTCTACTACCACTTGTTAATCCACCAGTAAACCAACTTTGTTGGAGATCGCTGGCAATTTACTAGTGCTCGTAGTAGTCCTAATTATTGTCGTAGTCATAGGGTTTTTAGTTTGGAAGCTATGGTAAAAGACTGTTACTTTTATTATGATCGGCTTGTAGCTTGTGACAATTTGAATGTGATGCAACTAGCATGTATGCGAGGCAACCAAACAACAACCATGCATGCACAAATTTAAATCTTATGCAAATGCATGGTACCAAACAACAGCTCTAGTTAGCCTGGTTGGGTTCATGTAGGCAACAAAACGTAGGGGCTTTGTTGCATGCATTTGGTGGCCAAATTAATTAACTGGCGGGTCGAGCCATGCGAGCCCGGCTGGGATGCCACACGGGCAACCAAACACGCCCTTAATGATCGGGCCGCCGGTGCACTCCGCGCAATGGCGACATGACCAGCGTTCTGCGAAAAAAAATTGGGGCGGCGCCTTTTTCCTACAGAACTCATCTATACTTACACAAAAGCGGCGTCTATACACACCCTTGCATGTGAATCGCTGCGTATCCTACATACCTCGGCCAGTAGAATGGGGGCCCACGTCGCCACCGTCCGTTCGGCCATCTTTCTTTGCAGGGCCCGCGTAGTGTGATCTGTAGTGACCGCGCCTTGATCGTTCGGGTACTGGCCGGTTCAGCCACCGACCAAGAGTGCTTTTCTCTCTAAAAGCCCGGCCCGGCCCGGCGATGAATTTTCTCACACAACAAATCAGCACCCGGCCACCGAGGCACCGGCGGGCCGACGAGAATGAAGGACGGACGCCCACTACTACGGACTCCTTGTTCCCAAAGACAGATCTGTAACTTTTTTTTCCAGCACTTTGTTCACTAATTCTTATTTTAATTTGGTTGTTTCCCCATCCGACATAGTGTTAGACATTGTTCACAAATCTTAGAGATGTCTCTCGTAGTTTCATATAAACTATATGTGGATGTGTAAATCTTGTGAACAATGTTACCGTGATCGTCGTCGGTGAAGAAATGACCCGTGTAAAAAGGTGTACATCATAAGAAGTTGTACAACTTTTATATGTTCATGACTTCTTCCATTGAAATCATTAGATGCTCCAAAAAATGTTGTTTCAAGTTGTAATTTTGAAATTCAAACTTCAAATGTTATTGATGAAACATGACAAATCTATATACCTACTATTAAAGCACGAAAATTTCTGCCACTTTTTTTTTCACCATCGTTTTCTTTCACCTCTCTTCAGTATCTATGCTTGGGACTTTAAGAAAGTCCATGAAAATACCGAAAATAAGTGGGTCCAAGTATTTGATCCCCGTGTGCCAAGGCGTGACAAAATAGGATTGTATTAGAGTCCGTTAGCAAGAACTCTGGGCGGTGATTTGACAATACGTCGTGGCGCACAAGAATACAAGTATACATGATAAAGTGCCAAAATTTCTACCATCTGTTTTTCACCCTTTTTTCGCGCCTATTTCTTTTTATGTCCCCCTAGCGACCTCACACGACCATCTATTGTTACGTGTGAATCATGCGATGACACAAGGGTATATATGATCCACCAAATCATTAAAACTTCGAGTCTAATAAGAGTAGTGCCTAGCCATCGCACCGAAGTTTGATAAGCGGCATGCAAAAGTAGCCGTCATAAGATCGAAGAAGAGGCCACATGCACGCATACCCACATGCACGCATACATCTTTTGTCGTCGATTGGAGAGACTTCCAACTTTCAAGAGTTTGTGAGCTAATTCGGGCATGGGCCTAATGTCAAGAAGAAAAAAAAATGGAGGGTTTCATGAGCAAAGATGCAAAGAAATATAAACAAATGATTGTAAAAGTTGATCAAGATTTATACGCATACATGAGGATTTCCCAATACAAAGTGTTTTGTTAGCTTTTGTCTTTTATCAAACAATGAACAAATTGACTCGACTTATAAAATCCATTTAGAATCAAAACCAAATAAAAAATGATAATTGAAATTTTATTAAGTTCTTTTCAATCGCTGAGTGTAATCATGTTTAAGGGCATGTAACACCCTTAGACAATCTACTCCAAAGCCGTCCGAAAGAGTATAGATTAAATATAAATCATTATCCTAAACAAATAAATTCTATATTTCAAATTTCATAAAAAATAACATTGTTAGTCGTAAATATTTGATTTTGTTTCTCCCGTTGTAACGCATGCGGGCATATTTACTAGTAGTAATACAAGTAATAATAATACAATCGCCGATAGAGCATGATTTTTAAAAAATTAGAAAAGAAAACCATCAATTTTGGAGTTACTATGAGGAGAAAGACTAGTTACAAGTTTTGACCGTAGATTAAAAAGGAAAATTAGAGTTTTGAGCCCCGTACACTACCTCATTTTAAATAGCCCTCTATAGCCTTTCGGCGCGGGGGTGCCGCTATTTCGTTCATGTAAGTACAATTTAGCTTCCGCTTATAGCCCGCTATTAGCTCGCTATAGCCGTTTTCCCTTTGTGTCGGTTTAATTAATATGATGCATGTCAATCTTTTTCTATCATTTGCGTTCTCTTGTTCCCTCGTCTTAGAAACGCTAGCCAACGGTGAATCACCCTTCGAGGAGAAGTCCATCATGGCGCGGCACCGCGGGAGATGATGTCTCTAGCGACGGGGAGGGCGAACACCGCGATCCCCGAACCTAGAGTTCCTATCTATGCTATCGGATGAGCGGGTTTGAATGGGTTCCGCCTACGCAGCTTCGGCCGCCGGCGCGTTATGGCGGGCGCCTTGACGGAGCGGGGGGCGACACTCCGGCGGATCGGGGACAGGCTGAGGTTACATGGACGGGATGGAGGCATCGAGTCTTGGCGTAAACGGTTTTCAAAACTTCGGTCGGCGAGGGAGGGGGCGAAGACCAGGGTTGTTGCCGTCGTGGTGAGCGCTAGCTCGAGCATGGCGGCCGGCGTGTGGTAGCGGTGCGGCAGCGTTCAAAGGTGACCTCA
>JADLZK010004306.1:0-55003 GCA_015847255.1 Hyparrhenia diplandra | reverse complement strand
GATGGTCGTCACACGTCAGGCGGTGCGTGTACACCATTTTTTGGTAGTGTGTCGATATATAATGTTAATTCATTTTTTTTTCTATAATCTGGGGTTAATTGTTTTGATCTAGCTATACGTCCTTTAATTTGTCCGGTTCGTCTAGTAGTGTCCATTCAACGCCACTCTTTTTCTTTGCTAGCGCGACCCCGGGTCACCACGAGCCACAATGGCCCACCACATACCACAATCTTTAATTATGTAAGAGCATCTCCAAGAGTATTGCATTCATGTTTGGCATTTGCATATTTTGCCAAAGACCTCAAAAATCACCCTCCAACAGTTTTGCATTCACGTTTGGCATTTGGGCAGAGTTGGCATTTTCTCCGGCAAATGGCGATTTATAAAGCTCCACGACGCTTGGCATTCGCGCGCATCGCACGTATTAGAAGAAGGTGGAAGGGCATAAACATAATTTTGTTTCGTCTCGGGGTTCCCGACATAAGTTTTCAAGAGGTGGAAGGACATAAACATAATTTTATTTCTCTCTCGGTTCCCGATGTAAGTTAGATCTAAGTTTGGCAAGTGAATTATGCCAAACCGTTGGAGATGAACTCTTTTGATTTGACATTTGGATTTGAGAGTTGGTAAACAAAGCCAATTGCCAAATAACAAATGGGGAACTGTTGGAGTTGCTCTAATAATATATGCGTTGTCTAATAACACATGTCATCATCTTCTTAGTAGCGTTTGGATAATGGAAAAATAAAGAAGAATTAGAATGTGAAATAGTGGGACCCGATTGACTTATTCTTTGTTTTGGATTTGAGAAACGAAAGAATAAATGAGTTTAGCATGAGGATAAGAAATGCTCTTTTTCCACGGACTCAAGAAGAGACTTTCTTATCCCCTATCTAAAACCATTTCTTTTCTCGCTTTTCAAATCCAAACAAGGGATAAGACATCCGATGAGGCACCGCCCCGTAGGCGGACCCACCTATAGGGCGAGCTTAGGTGGCCGCCCTAGGTCCCCCGGTGAGCACCACTACTACCCCCCTTAGTACTTTGGCAAAGGGTAACGCCCCTAAGTCAGTCGAGGTTGAGGAATATAAGATGGATGGGAGCTAGCTGGGCTATCTAACCAACAACTAATAAGGCCCATTTCTGGTTCTAGCCCATTTTGTCACTTTTTATAAGCCATTTTGACCCTTAGGTATAGGTGAAGGGGTCGGGGACACCACACCCACGCTTCGCGTTGCAAATTCGCCGCAGCTCCGGCAGGCGCCAGCGATGACGGCGGCCGCCGCAAATTCACTGCGCAGCTCTAGCTTGGCGCCAACGGACGAGGAACTCACGCCGCTGATAGCGCTCTAGGTCACAAAGAGGCCCCTCCTCCCTCTCCCCCTATGCGGGTGAGCGAGCGGCGAAGGCCCCCTGAGCCATTGGGCGGCGCAAACAACAGATGGATGGGGAGAAGATGAAGCCGGAGCTTCCGATGTGTCTAGCACAAATGGAGGCCCCGCAACTCCAACTTCATCATGATAAGAAATTAGGTACTGGCGTATTGCCATCGAGGTGCCATTAATCCATTGCAAATTGTTTGTCAATTGAATGCAATTGCAAAATGCATATAATGGATTCCTCAACACTGAACTATTGAAAAAATCCTTATGTGCTCTTCACTTTGAAAGGTGATTATGTTCGAACTTCTTATGTGCCTTTTGTTTATTGGCTTATATATTAGAACATAATTGTTATGTGATACATAGTTAGACCGATACACTAGCGAAAGTTTTGTATATGTACAAAAGATTCGCCATAGCTCCAATCGTTATCAACCAAGCACAACTTGATTGACCTCGCCAAGAAGGCTTTTTTCTCGTAGTTTAAATCAATGAACACAAGCAAGAACGGGTAAACACGCAACTGGATAATTGCAAATACAAATGAAGCAAATTGAATGATGGGGTTTAAGAACTCAGCCCAAAGGACAAATCGACACAAAGGAGGAGATCAAGAACGGAGGCCCTATATCCGTGTAAAAGGAATTGTCATCACGAGCTACAATGAATCCATTCATTTTCGATGGAAAAACTAAAATCAAAAACAAAACCCGAAAGTCTAACAAATGACGACGGTTGTGTTTATAGCCTAGACTCAAACTAGGGTTCAGAGTGACGAGGGGGCGCTGGGGGCACACAACTTGGGCTTAAGGCCCAACACGATACATGGCCAAATTGGCCTAAAAACAGTGACGCAACACCTTTCATGGTAACACAAAAATGATCCAAGGGTCTTCGTGACCTGAGAGCGAACCAAAATGACGGCGTCATCATCCCTTTCCAACGCATCCAAGATCGCCCCGCTTTTGATGTCGTATGAGGGAGTTATGATGTCGCTTTTGCATTATATATTGTGACATGCTTAACATACTCTTCCTCGCAGTACCAATCGCTACATGATCCAAAGGTCATCCCACTGAAATTATAGCATCAAATGAGAAACGTTAATCAAAAATCAACACGAAAAATGGTTACAAACCATAGCCGAATAACATGACTAAAAACAACTCACCTTATGCGATCCGGACACGTGTACAAGATGCGACCCTTGTTGGGACCCTCCTTTTTCACTCGGTACTCCAACACGATGTTCTTGTCGCAGATGCCACATGGAATGAGAGGGAGGTCTGGCCTCAGTCACTTAGGAACTCCATGAGAGCTGGAGGCACCGGAAGAGCTCATCATACTTGATCACTATACTCATTTTTCAAGAACTACTATAAATTTCACATTTTCTAAGCCATGAACTATATACATAAAACACCTTAAATTTATCTATTATAACTATGCATATATATTAGCAAGCAAATGTGAAATCTAGTTTAGATGAACAATCAAGTGATACACAAATAATCAAGTGTTTTTTTTCTGAAATGCGGTACATTTCAAGAAAAAAATCCAACACTATTTCTCAGTCTAAAAAACTCAAATATTGCACTATTCTAGACAATAAAATGAGAAATGCTAGTGATGAAACAGCAGAGGATGAAGTTGGTAACCTTTAGAACCGAAGAATGGATGTAGGACTCGAAGAAATAGGAGATGGTCGAGACGGTAACAGAGCAGAGCAAAGGCGATGAGCAAGAAATGAGTAAGTCTTCGAAATGGCTTGGGTGGAGGGTGGAAGAAAGGTGGCCTATATCCGGGGACCTTCAGTCCTGGTTGGTGTTTCCAACCGGGACACAGGATAACCTCGAGTGCTGGTTTAAACTACAAACCGAGACTAAAGGAAAGCCCTTGCCAAGGCCGCAGTGCAGTACCAAGCAAGGGACTTCGATCCCGGTTGGAGCCACCAATCGACTAATACATAATTTAGTCGCGAGCTCAAAAATAGCCGAGACTAAAGCTACTGGATGGAAAGTCCTTTCTCTTCTAGTGTCACATTGGCTTGATCACATTAGTATGATCAACTTCATGACTTCACATATGTCTTTCATGGTCCATTAGTCAGTCTTGCTTGCTCTTCACAGTTGCTGCAGTCGATCCACACTAAGCCCTCTACTAGCATTTCACAGTGTCTCGATGGTTCGTCATGTCCCCACCCCTCTAGAGCCTTCCATTCACTTCTGCAACAGGCCCTTCACATAGCCAATACAAGCCATCTGTCCTCCATGGCTTTCATGCCATGCTCAACCTAGTGTGTGTGGACTAAGAAATTGTACATGTCACATGAATGCATATTAGTCTACCTATGATTGCCACTCAATTAGCAAAACCAAATAGAGACTTTCAATGCGCACTATGAATTTACTAAGTGTTTCATTCTATCTAGCAAAATAGTTTTGCACCCTAGGTTCCAATAATCCTATCAAGTAATCTTGCAAGTTGTAGGAAGGTAAGCACACAACCAACAGAATGAAAGTAATGCGGATAAATGGGTAGAAAAATGCAAACTCTTGTTTATGATTTTGTTTTTCCCCAAGGTATTCAGAAGTTCACACTTTGCCCTTGTCCTCGTTGGAGCCTCTCATACGGATGCCCCCGCAAGGGCTAAGCTTCTGGTTGTGTAACTCCTTGGATGGCTAGTAGGTGGGGGTTGAATAGTCATTTCTAATTCTTAATCATGAAACCTAGACAAATAAAAGTAGTAGAATAAAACTAAAGGATGGATAACAACATCCCCGATTCTAACAATCTTGGCAACCTATGCACAATACTAGAACATCAGGCGCCCTTTCGGGCGCCCTACAATGATTCATGAAATTAAACAAGTTTTGAAAAGTAGGTATGGCTAAGTTAAGAAACACATACATCACCATTTCTTTGCGCAGCAGAAGCATAACCTAGCAGAAAAGGAGTCCTCAAAAACAAACATCAAACAAGGCATATGTTATGGTTCTGTCCAGCCACATATTACACAGATCCTTCGCTACATGCATGGCTACCGTAGCCCTTATGGTTCTACCCTGCCATACATCAAATACCGATCTATTACAGTTCATGATCGGAAATTCGGAATTCATGGCTACCAAACACTATAGTCGGTAGCTTAGAATACCGATCCAAATATACTAAAGGTCGAGAGTACATATATAAAACTACTGAGAAACCAAAAAGAGGCAAATATCAGTTGCAAGCGAGGTTTTCGATACACCCTAATGAGCAATTCGCTGCAGCTGGTAGACGCAAAAGCAGCTTGATCTTCTTTTACTGATGAGCTATCTTCAGTTGCTGCATTGTAAACAGAAAGCACCATGAGGGGTAATGTCTAGAACCATAAACATATGCAATAAAATTTTGTATTGCAAGTGGTATAAACAATCTGTCCCATACACCTGATTGGTTATTTTAATTGTCCAGAAAAATCATATACACAAGAAAAATATAGCAATAGTTTTAAAGCAAAGCATAGCAAGAAAACATAAACAGAGGCATACAAAAACAAGGAGGCACCTAGTTTCTGCAGCAACAGAAGCACCATCTGCACAGCCATCACCATTGTCATCCATAGTATCTCCACCTTGGAAAAGTTTCTTTGCAGTCCCAGATTTTTTAGGTGATGGACGAGTCCTAGAAGCAAACAGCCACATGCATACATATAAGGATAACATATGATAGGCACGCAAATATGCATAAAAAAGTCAACAACGCTAACCTTCTCTTGTTCATTTTTTTGTTTGTCTTGTTTTCAGAATTGTCAGGAATTTCTATGTTAATCATAGAACCAACAACGGCCTGCAAGGAGCACAATCCAAGAAACCATAAATATTATAATCTAGTAAACAGTTAGGCTGGAGAGGCATGGATGTATGGTTGTAGATTCTACCTTAGGCTCAGGCGAAATAGGATGAGTCGTTGGAGCATCTGTTGGATTTGGAGTAGCCATCGTTGAGGTCAAAGCAAGCATGCTGTCCTCATGTATAGCATTCTACACATATAATAGAGTTGTGAACAAATACTTTTTTGGATAAATACATCAGGAATCAACGTGTACTGAAACGAACATGCAGAATCTACCTCATTCTCAGTAGCAGCGCCAAGCGACTTTGGCGGTGTAGCTGGTGCTCCAGAAATCAGTGTAGGCATTTTGATTGGTGTCGTACTTGATGCATGGCTAGCGTCTGAGGTAGCCGGTGGCAAAGGGAGAGCACTGCTGAAACTTTTCTGAGGGGTATTCTGCATGCTACTGCTAGCATCCTTAGAGAGCATGAGAGATGATGATTGTGATCCTACTGGTGTAACTGGAAGAGCATTGTCATCATCTAGCTGAGCCACGATACTATTGACCTGAAAAGAGACAATCCCAGTAGCGATTGTGTTTTCTGTGAAGCTGACATTCCACACAAACACCTTTTCCAGCAACTTTGTGATCTCATCTGGAATGAATCCAGTTGGATTATCTGTAATGAGAGTATCAACTGGTTTTCTGGTCAGACGCTGTGCAATCCGTCCAAAAGATGACAAACTCAGTTTCACCTGTCTCATCTCCAGCAACTATGCATAACTTGTACCTATGAGCAGAGCAGAGGCATGATGGATTAGAAAAAACCTTTTGTAGGTACGGCATAAGTCATATGTGAAGAAGTAGTAAACAAAGGTAAAGTGATTGGCTGACCTTGGAACAGGCGCACCAACAGTTCCAAGAACGAACGCCAGAGCATCTGAAAGAATCAATTTAAAAAGGCTTTGCTGTCTTGAGACACTTTTGCATGCATTATACCACCATGATTTGTCAATCTTCTGCACCGTCACTGTAAGCAGCCAGTCCGTCTTCTGTAGAGATGTATTTTGGAATTGTTATGTATTCAGGTTGCGAATTAGCATAAACGAATGATACAAAACAGTAAAGATACGACCTTGTACTTGAATGGATTGAGTAATTTGATGTCGGAGACTTTCTTATGTTCAGGAGCAATGAAAGCTACAGGACCACTGGAAGTCACATGCTGATCCCATTTGACTGGTTGATAAACACTTGCCACACTGTTCATGAAGAAGACTATGATAGTTTAGAGTGTAGTGAGAGACCTTGTTCTTATTAGACCAGGTTTAGAGGTCGATGGCACATGTGTTCATAAATAGCTACATGAGTGCTACATGAGCATGTCACCTTGCTGCTAGGGCCTTCGCCTCAGGGACATCAAGGTTTATGTACCATTTGCATGATGACCCCCAGACAATGACACGCTATCTGAAACAAGTGGTGGATTTAGGTGCATCATAAAGTAATGTTGAGTTAGAGCTAAGAAGTCTGAGCATTAAATATGCACATTAAGTTCATATCACCCTGAAAACAGAGTAACACAATAGTGTCTTACCTGCATAGCTTTTGAAAGAGTACCAACAAATATCACGGTCTGTGGGGTGTCCTTCCCATCTCTATGGACCTGTTCAGCTGGGAATGCAGTTGCCCGCTCACCCCAAAGCACAACATCCATTGAAGCACCACTGTCACCAATGGTTTGTAATGTAAGAAGGCATATACACAGTAGAACATGATACAAGCATAGTTTGCAAGAAACCATAAAATAGTTTATGAATATAATTTGTGGGCGGTTGACCTTGCATTGCATATAGTGACTGTTCTTTTCAGTGATTCATTCTGGCGTGCCCTGATTCTCATTGTCAAAACATGCGAAAAGCATAGTTACTACACCGATGACATCTGCACAGGTGAACGACAAACACCATAATCAGTTTGTGTACGTTTGACAAGACCACAATCTATATACATATATAGATATACATGTGAAGAACGCGGTATCATCAGCGCAGCGGTGGCAGCTGATCCAGGGAAGCAAGGGAATAGGTGTACATAGGGAAAGCAGGAGGGATCTCAACAACTTGCTCCACAGAAGTCCACTTTGTAAAATTGATCATGTGATCATTATCAACTGGCCTGTACTTTCCAGATTTCCTGACCGAAAGTAGGACAAGTTGTAGACATTGCCTTCCTGTATCAAAGGCTTGAACTGCACTTGGTCTGGTGGGTACATCTGTGCATGGACGCAGTTTCCCTGTACAAGTGGAGTTTAACACATGTATCTGATGTTTCAAAAATCCTACAGCTAATCACCTACAGCTAGCATATATGTGAGTACAGGAACATAAGTGATTGTACCTCCTCATCAATCAAAACCAGGTCACTGTGCAGCAACTTTGATTCATCTTGTGGATCATAGAAGTCCCAGAACCTAGAGGCACGCACACATATGGTCTCACTGCAGTTTCCAAGCATAAGTCCAGGAATCAGCCTGTCTCCCATCTACAGGCACAAAATTGAGATTTAGAGTTAGTATAATAGTCATAGCACAATAAGTTTCATACGTGAGATTAAGATCAGATCAAAAGATGGGAACCTTGGTACAAAAGATATCACACACATCATGCAAGTCAATACACTCGATGCAAAATAAGGGATGTAGGTGGCCAGCCAACCGCTTTCAAAAGCATGTATGTACAACAAGGCCCAAAATCCAACACATCGCAAAAAGGCTTCAGGCGATGCGCATAAGCGGCATCAAGGACCTCTCGGTACACAACATTTCGAAGTTTGTGAGCCACACGAACCATCAGTATTCTCAATCAGAATTCTTAGGCCACCTCTAGAAGTCGAACGTGAAACAGCCACATAGAGCTGGCCATGTGTAAACACAGGTTTTTTTAGGTAGAGGCCAACCCTTGAAAGGGTCTGCCCCTGGCTCTTATTTATTGTCATAGCATAGCATATTCGTACTGGAAACTGTCTCCTCTGTAGGGTGAATGGCCACTTCACATCTGTAGTGTTAAGGGCGATTCTTGGTATAAAAACCTCTTCACCGATCTTAGATCCTGTTAGTATTACACACTGCAGCAAGCGCTGCCCAAGCTCTGTAACAAGTAGCCTCGTCCCCATACTCTGATTCAAGTTTCGTAACAGCATTACTATGACCCCTTTTTTTAATACAAGTTTGTGGCAAGGGAAATTGTTCACATTGATAGAATTTAAAAACTTCGGTAGGATAAAGCACATCAAAATCTGGTATGTGTTCAGACGATTTGGATATAGTATCACAGCTTAGGTAGTGCACACTATCACCGGGGATGAGGGAGACGATGAAGTCATTAATCTCCGCCAACAGTTACGTTATTCGGGCAGACAATAGCACGTGAAGCCAAATATTCAGGATTATTGTGGTTCATCAAAAAGTCTGGGTATACTTCTGACACTATAGCCGCAATTTTGTCACCATCGGTATGAATTAGCAAATCATCAGGAATAGTAACCCATGTAGCCTCACGGTCATCTCCTTTCCTTTCTGCAGGGGCAGTACCATCACCAATAGCTAGGACCCAGTTGCTGAATCGCTCTAGTTCATCACGACTGCTCTCTTCTAAAGAGGGGTTCAGAAGTCGCATGTTTGTGTGTAGTCTTAATAGAGCAACATGCTGCCAAAGTCTAGAGTTTGTTATGGATGCACTAACTATGGCAGACCGAGCCTTTCCGCACAACAGGTAAAATCTGACGAAAATCACCTCCTAGGACAATAGGCTTCCCACCAAATGGTACGATTGATTTTGCAGGATCATGTTCAGAAAGGATATCTCGCATAGTCTTATCTAGAGCCTCAAAGCAACGTCGGTCGGCCATAGGTGCTTCATCCCATATAATTAGGGAAGCTACTTGTATAAGTTCAGCAAGCATAGAACCCCTAGTCACACTACACGTAGCAGCATCACTTAGGTCGAAAGGTATTTTGAATCGTGGAGTGTGCAGTGCGCCCTCTCGGTAGTAACAGAGAAGCCACACCAGATGATGCCACTGCAAGCACTATTTTTTGTTCAGACCTTAAGCTCGCGATTATAGCATTCCATAGAAAAGTCTTCCCCGCACCACCATGGCCACACACAAAAAAAAGCCGGGGAACCACTCAAAACTTCGGCTGGTTATCGTGTCAAATATAAGCCTCTGCTCTGTGTTTAGCTGCTTGAAACTAAAGACGCAGCATGCATAGACAACATCAACGGTTCATGATCTAGTTCTTCATTGATCAGTCTATTGTCAAACATGCTATCATAATGTGTCACCAATTTTGGTAGGTTATAATCATTTATGTTGCCACCACTACTTGCAAAGACATGTGTAAGTTTTTGTATAAGTAAGGACATGAGCTGTTCATGTGGTACGACATAATGTGGATTTCCAAGAGAGTCTCTAAGCCTGCGGTGTATGTCATCCGTAAAGTGAAGCCAGTATTTATCAAACAAAACACGAACGCCACCTACAGAACAGTACAGAACAACAGTAACAAACAGTTGCCGTAGCTGATATGATGACGCAGATACTATCGCCTCGTCAAACAAAAGGTACCATTCATTATCACCTTCAAGTAAACCCCCGCGCACCACATGCGTCTCGAAATGTATGGTATACTTTATTGTCAAATGTTCTTAGATCAGCATAGTTCGTCCGCTCCTTTAACTATCAATAGTAGCATGCGTAGGTAATACAGCTCTCCAGCAGCGGGATGCACGTAGTATATACGTCCCAATTTTAGCACAAAAGCGTCCTCGGCCTCCAGCACCGCTTAGACGTGTCCCAAGACCATTCTTTTGGGAAATCACAGTAAGTCAAGTGCCTAGCATGTATGTACCTCGAATTAGCCTCAAACCACCCAGTCAGCATCGTCTTCTTTGCTGTATCACTTTCCAGCAATGCACTTAAGTCAGCACCAGGTTCATATCGTATATGGTTTTGGCCAGGGAGATGCACAGTTAGTCGCTCTACAGGAGGCACTCTATAGTGGATGTCATATTCGAAAGCACGCCACAGAGCCTCACAAGTTGATAGGAATTTAGCATCCATATACTCTTGCACCTCATCACGTGGGGCTAATTGAGGGCCAAGTGATGCGTTAGCAGTCTTTGCAGTAACCTCGAAATAGACCTTTGCCTTATCATTTCCTTTTGTCACACATATTTGAATAAATATTTAATCATGTTTGATTTGTTGCACCACTCCACATTTATATGTGCATTGTATTTCTTTAATAGATGCAAATTATATGGGACAACATTCCTATTATCCAGATTGACCCCATTCTTAATAACATGTCTGCCATCGTCCCTTCTTCTATAAATGGTAAACCCAAATTCATCTAACGTAGTCTCGTCCTGGAAGGACTTAGGAAAATGTTTTGAACACTTGTCTTCTCGCATGCACGGACACTTTTTGTTGTAATGGCCACATGGACCGTGTATCATGAATTCATCAACTAAAGCATAGCCCAGAGGGTCAATGCTAAGATCAGGGATCTCAGCGCATATGAAGTCATCTACAGTGGAGGCACAGAACTCAGACCGAGAAGCAGCCAACCAGACAAGGCAATGTATATGAGGTAGGCCACGCTTTTGGAACTCAACAGTATATAGGACTGCATAAAAAGGTTGAACATAAGGTTCGCATACAAATCGAACACAAAAAAGAAAACAGATCGCTCTATGTCTCACCTGCACGGACAGGACCAAACGTCCTCCCTTCTCTAATATCTGCCACGAACTCATCAACTTTCATATGGAAGACCCGCACAACTATATCAGAACGATCGCATGGCTGTTGGCCAGGTTCGAGCGCGCAAAGCATCCGCTATTTCTCTCCACTTGGTGTTGCACGTAAAGGTTACAAATAGGTCTGGAGGGCCATACACTCTACAAATGGCCATCGCGTCTTGGTAATTCATCATTTGATATACGCCTGCCACCAGTAAAACTGGCAGGCAGGATCACTCTTTTCCCAACAGAATCAGCACTGGTCAGGCCCTTATCAATAGCATCAGATATGCCTTGCACAGACTCGGACCTTAAGTCTTTTTGGTGGTCTGCTATGTACCTTAGCCTAGAACCTTCGACTGTTGAATACGCGCCGACAATCAACTGGTCACTTAGTCTACCGTAGCAAGTGTAAGGGTTCGCTCATTTAATCTATAATGCATGTGACGTCCGAACAAATTCAAGCATTGTGACATATTTACGCCCGTACCATCATCATCAGGATCAATGTCTGAGTATCTAATGCCAAGGTGGAAGCCATGTTCACCAAATGGAAACAACAGCCCAGTACTGCAAGGCCATATAGGATGGGTGTAGATAGGACACATGTTTTAGCCCATATTGTTTGTCATGCACAAGAATGTCGTAGGTATATTCATCAGCCGCGTAATCACCTACAATTATAGCAGCTATCTCACCGCTCAAGGTAAATTGTACTGCACGTCATGCCTTGTGTTGCAGCCTAGCAATCTTAGTGTTATCTTTTGATTGCCTTCCTGTTCTAGACGCTCTCTAGCATATCAAACGCCTTCACAAGTTGATTATGCTCGTTTAGCATGTTTTGGAGTGATATCACTATGTCTGAGTCTGGTTGGTCAGCGGCATATTCATCGTCAATAAACATGTGCAATCTGTTATGAGTCTCGTGTTCAGGGTCATATATATAAAGTTGTGCAAATTTAGGCGGGATCCATGGCTTGGTAACAGTGTACCAATCCGTGATGGACTACACCATTTATCTTGAACACATAAGGTGCGGTGCCATTGTTTATGGCCTTATCAACAGAGGCTCCTAAGGAGGTGAACGCAAAAAAAGGGAATTGTATGATCGAATTTGTCTCATGAATCTTTTTAGATGCGTGCATCACCGTCAGGCGAAGCAGGTCAGAAAGAGGTTTAGGCGGGTTCCTATAAGGCTTCAAATCAATCTTTCCACCTTTGCAACAAAGGTTGTACACTATTTTTCGCTTTGTGACAGCAGAGGCACTCTTCACACGTTCCTGAAACCAAAAGACAGCACCACAATATGGGCACTCGTTTGATGGCCCGCCATAGTACGACCTCTCTGGATATGTCTCTACAGGGGATCAAACCAGAAGGAAAAAATCAGGGCCGACATAACACCCCAGAACCATACTACACAAGCTAGCAGGGACACACCTTTCAATGACTCAACATATGTCCTATTAAATGGAGCTGGGGCAGCTGAGGGGCCACTGGAAGTAGCTATACACCCAAGAATAGAAGAGGTAAGGGAGAAATACAATTTTTTTTTTATTTCAATCAGACGTAGTAAAGTAGTAAGCACAAAGGCACAGAACATGGGCAGTTACCATCGTCAACACGCGATGAAGGCAATAAGGATAGCCTACGTCGTGTCCTGTCAAGGCGAAGGCGCCTGTTGGAGGTGGCAGCCTCTGTAGGAAAGTACATCAAAGACCTGCCTCTTTTATGACCAGCTGACGTCTGGTCTGAGATGTTTGTTTGGGCAGATGTGGCTGCCTGACTGGACCCAGCAGGGTTCTCAACTGTGGCACTAAAAATTGGGCGTCGGAGGAAACCTGAACACCCTCCCAGCCCACTTTAAGCAGTGGTAGAGGTCAGCTAAGTGTGTTATATAAATTGCACAGTAGTAATGGCATGTGCAAAGATTAACCCAAACCTTGTGCCACAGCAACACGCCTTCTCTGGCATTTTTCACGACAACGTGTCACTCTCTCACCGCGAAGGACCAGCCATGAAAGCACACACTGCACAACGCCAAGTAACAAATAATATTGGGGACACACGTCGCCAAAACACAAATCATGATCTCAAGAGTAGCCGGTACACAAAAAGGCAAGCATGCATGAACATATGGCGCCGCGTAGAAGCAGACATATCCAAAGAGACTGAAATTAGAAACGCACAAGTACCACCACAAGCATATACAGTGGACAGTGGACTTACAGCTGAAACGCCTCACAAAGGTACACGAAAAACAAGCAGCAGTTCAGACTCGCACAGAACAGCACCAGAGCCCGCAGCCTTCTCTACAAGATACATAAGCACAACGATGAGACCCTGCTATCATACAAGTACCAGCGATTATGAAATAAGAAATAAGAAATGAGGATATTTAGTAAGGTAAGCCTTGAACCAATGTCTAGGAGTATTTTTTTCATATAAATTATGCCTCGTGCGATTCTGTAAAGAGTGTGTGCCTACTCTAGGACTTCGTCACTAAAATTAAATACTTACTGTGAAGCATAGACCATTGGTAACAGATTACAGGTATTTTTTTATACAGTTTTTTTATAGCTTCGTTTGAAGCATAAAGAGATGTAGCAATGAATTTATAAATTCACAAATGAACAAAGCTTAGTGATTGCGGTCAAACTAATTAGGAACCTTTTTTGTTTGGTGGACAGAAATTGTCACAGATTATTAGGATATATTCAAACAGATCTAAAAGGCTGTTCGGTTGCAAGTTCAATAGGCGGCGGGCCTTCCAAGTTGAGCCTATTTATTTCTGTCAATATAAAATACAATTTCAGTAGATTTTATTTCTGTATAGTATAAAAAAGTGGCAGTTAAAGCATGATTGCCCTTCCTTTATATGAACTCCCAGTAAAGTTCATTGTTCCAGAAGCAGACTGTTCGAAACACAAACATACATATATGAATTTAGATATGCATTCGGAAAACCCAGCAACAAATTAGAAGGAAAAGATTTTTTTTCGTTTTTTTTATGTTGGCACAACACTAAGACGACACATGTAAGCATTCACCTAAATTTTCATAAACACATATAAACAGTTTTCTGAAAGCACATATTTGTGGACTGTGATGAAAACCAAGAGAATGGAAGGTGTTTGCTAAATATAATCAGCACAAAAAGGGTCTATCTACTCTTCTGATAAGCTCACATTTTTTTTCCAGGATGCTTAGGCAACCTGAGCCCATTTGAAGCGCAGCCAAGGTCGGTGACAATCTTCGAAGCCTATATTCCAGTGTATGATGATATTCTTGGTTTCCTAAAGACATTGCTTCTAGCATGGCGAAATATTTCCTATTGTATTGCACTTTAAAAAGGGTTATTGCATTTTAAAAGATGTGGCTGCAAGTTGGTTAGTGTGTCTGTGACCTATAGGAGTATGAATCGGTCTACAAAAAGTTCTTTATGCATTTGTTAGATGGCGATGGCTGTTATCAGATTGCTGACTCAACGACTTAATGAGGCAAGCAAAAAAACTTGTTTCTCTTTGCAACAGAACCAAACCATTGTAGAGATATGGAGAGTAGTACAAAGTAGCTTTCTTGAAAAAAATTCGTGTACAAATACAAAGGTGATTATTTGACAAATCATTAGTCTGCTACCATGGCTAGATAGGTTGCTGTAAGAGGTTCTCCTCCTTGATGAGTAGGTTGGAGTATTTGGGTTTGTAAAGTTTTGATTCTTTGGAAGGAAGATTTTGTATGCTTTCAGACCGGATGCAACAGAGTTTATATACCTACAACAGAGATTATATACCGATATGTTGCTTAGTTAGATCTAAAGCCATGTCTATTACATGTGGACAATAGCCTCTGTTCTTCGAGTGCTCTAGTCGAACTGTAAGATAAGTAAGAGATGGCATACCTCCCCTCGCAATGCACACAAGGAAGAATGCAAGACCTCCACGGGCTCAGGTCACCGACACCATCTCCTCGGAAGTTCAGCTACAGGCACAACACAGAACACCTGATCACACAAGGAAACTGCCCACCAACCAAGATCACAAGAGGGAATAGGTAAGAACGCACAGGAAACCAGCTAGAGTGTCTTCCGGTTGGGGAAGCTGACTGCTAGTTCTCACAAGCAGCAAGAATCAGGAAAGGTCAGGCTCGCAACGGGTGGGGAGAGAGAGCGAGCGGGTCAGCTGGCCGGGTAGATAAGGTGAAGGAACGACTCACCAGTCTCGGGGGGGCCGCCTTCGATTTTCGAAGTCGAGATGGCAGGGCCGCCGTGCACTGTTCACCGGGTACAGTTCCGTCAGTCGCAGAGGCATGGCCGGGCGCACGCGAGTACGGCGAGCGACGAGCGTCGTCCTTGTGAAGCCGGGGCCCGGGGGCAGGTAGGCGCACTTGAGGACCTGTATCCTCCTACTGGCCTCCTGGATCTGCCGCCTCCACGCCACACCAATGCGCAACGGAGTCTGCCTCTGGGGCCAAGCGGAGGAGGGTCACACTCGTCATGCACGTCGAGGCAGAGCGCCCCCTGCTCCCCCGAGCAGACATCGCGAAGGCAGGCGGACGTGCGGCGCGGCGATGGGCGACTGGTCGACCAAGCTGCGGCGATGCACCTGCTCCCCAGGCCACCCCGTCCTCGCCAACGGGCCCAACGCAGCAGGGGGGCCATCAGTCATGGACGCCGAGGGAGGCAGGGAGCGCGCTGAAGGGGGTGGGGCGGCGTGAGGAGGCGCGACGGGAGGGAGAAGAACAGTCCGGTGCAGCCGCGCTGACCGCGTGAGGGGGACGCGAGATGGGGCGAGACCGTGAGCGGCGTGCGAGATTTCGCGAGATTTCCTGAGTGGATGACCGGTTCTGTGGGAGATTGGGTGCGACGTGTGGGCTGTGCGGGGCTGCGGGCCTTGGCTGGTGTCTGGCAACGCTGAAAAAAAAAAAGACAGGGCAGATGTCGATCTACGAAGAGGCCACGAAGGCTCCGTTCGCTGTGGGAGCAGGAAAACGGGGGACTTTTAATAACCCCGATAAGCAATGCAACACTAGGGTACAGGCAACAGCTCCTACACAAGTCTAGTTTGCAAGGTCAGTCAACCTAAGTAATTGGAACAACATTTAATGCAAAAGGAGCTGAGCTCTTATTTGGACTACTGAGCAAAGAAAGCAACAACTCGAGATAAACTACTCAACTAGGCAAGCTACACAGTCTCAAGATGGAACAAGTACAAGTGCATTATGCAAACCAACGGGAGACATGATGGTTTTTCTTAGGGGCGGAGTCTTACATGGCAAGGTATGGCGCTCGCCAGACCTTGAATTCCTAGAAACTAGGTGAATTAAAATTTCAGCGTTCTTTGGGATGTGCAAAAAAATAAATTTAATCTAGCTAAGTGGAATTTAAAAAATAACTTCAATAATAAACTAAAAGAAAAGACATCATCTTAATCTTTCCAAGCCAAGCTTTGGAAAATCTGGGCCAGTGGTGTTCATCATGCATAAAGCTCAACATCATGTGAACAAGCGTCTCACTCCATGGCGCAACGGGAAAATTCTAGTAGTAGCCAATAATAATAAGATCACGAAAACAGAATCCACATGATGCAAAGAATGACCAACCCGACTGAAAATAGCATTACCGTCATTGCAAGCATGAAAAACAGAGAAGAACAGACAACAGAGTTTATAGCAATCAAAAGGGCCAAAATCTTGTAAGAATCCGAAACAGATAGTATATCATAATAACAATCGATTAACAGAAGTAGCTGTGACAGAAAAAAAGAATAGTTAAGTTGGGTACAATCCTTGGTCTGAAAAACTTATCTCTGGACTCTCATCTGAAAGCAGCAGCTTAACTGAAGAACTCAAGCTTAATCCCTCCCTCTATACATCCCAGTCCCAGGTGCCCTCTCCTCCCTCCTCGTAATAAACTGTCTCTCTCAACTCAAGGAGTTTATTATTCACAACCCAATTAGCAATCAATCCAAACAAATTGTTCCAGGCTCCAGCACCTCGCTTCCAATCCTTTTCATTGCTGCCATGACGCAAACCCAACCCCGATCGACGCAAAAAACAGAGACCGACCACCGATGCAAAAGCAAGAGCGATATATGCACCTTATAATAATAATCATAATACTAATAATCTTCTATATGCCGGTAGCCATCAATCAAGAACACTGCTAATCTAAGCACAACAATGACTGACAACGCACGAACAATTGTGACACCACGGGGTGAAGTTTGCTGTCTGTCTCCATCCAGCGCAGCGCAGCGGCGGTGGCAAATTAAGGTGAAAGTGATGGTGCTGCTTTTTCTCACCGAATCGAATCCTCATCGGTAATGCGCAGGTGGCGATGGCGACGCGTATGGCATGGGGTATACTGGCGGCAATGGGCCGGGGTACGATGGTGGCGGCGGCGGCGGAAGAGGGACGAATGGCTTGCACTGGAACACGGCGCAGTCGACGGGCGGCTGCGAGTAGAAGGCGGCGCACTGCTGCGGCGTGCGCTGTGCGGGGCGGTTGGGCAGGCAGTTTTTCCTGTTGCCATCAGGTGTCGGCACGACGCGGGCGCAGGACGGCAGCTCGCCGGTGAAGAAGTTGTAGGAGATGGTGAGGTTCCTGAGCCTTGAGAGCGCGCAGATGGACTCGGGAACGGCGCCCAACAGGCGGTTGTGCGCGACGTCGAGCTGCTGCACGCTGCGCATCCCGGCCACCTGCTGCGGCAGCGGGCCGACGAGCGCGTTGAAGCTGACGTCGAAGACGGTCACCTCCCGGAGCAGTCCGACCTCCGGCGGGACGCACGAGTCGAGGCCGTTTTTGATGAGGATCTCGTTGAGCGTGCCGGACATGTTGCCGAGGCTGGCGGGGAGGCAGCCGCCGAAGGCGTTGTCAGCGAGCACGATTACGGACGCCGGCGAGTTGCCGAAGTTGTCGGGCAGCGGGGACCGTGGGGCGGTTGTGGTTGAGGAAGATGGCATCGAGCGGGCGGTCGAAGAGCGGGCGGGATGGCGCCCTCGAAGTCGTTGAAGCAGAGGTCGAGGAACTTTGAGTGACAGGAGGTTGAGGGCGACGGCTGAGAACGCGCCCACAAGGCGGTTGTTGCCCACGGGCGGCGGAGGCGGTGTCGCGAGCGAAGGAAAGGAGCGGTCGAGCCTATGGCTGAGCGCCCGTGGGCGTCGCGTTTTATGGATCGCGGGGGGCAGGGGGCGGCGGGGGGGAGCTGAGATGGGAAGGCGAGGGGGCGGCGGGGTTACTACGTGAGGTCGATTCTGATGGCGTGGGCACCAAGGGGGCGAGAATACTCAAGTGGGTCTTTACTACATAGGTGTAGATTTTTACTCCCAAATCATTATGTACTATGGATATATTGAGGAAAATGAAGTTTGATTGTTATATACTCTCAGCCGATAGCTAAAGGAAGAACAATAGCTACTCGACTATTACCTGGATGTTCTCTTGGCTATTGGAATATCTATGTATGCTAATGATTTCGCCATACCTTAATTTTCTTTTTCATCCTCCACCGCTAGTATGCTCTTTGAGGTTCACTTGATTGTAACCTAATCCTGAGGCAAATCCCTGGGTTGCCGCCTCTCTTGCAATCGCTTGCAGATTTCTGTTCGCTTGCAGCGATAGGACTGAAGACACGCCAATTTCAACAGCTACACCTCTAGATCCTGGATGGATGGGGGGAGCATGGCGGCCTCGGCGGCTAGGGAGCTGCTCGTCCAACGGCTACATCCAGGGCGCCCCGCCATCCATACATCCACTCTAGTGAGCCTGACATTTAAACATCCACTCTGATTGGCGCTAATAGCTTTCTAAATTGAATTAGGTTTGGCCACTGAAAATGCGTCCTACCAAGAACACATTAATAATCATTTTGATAATGAAAATCTGTATGTCTTGTATTGCAAAATGATGTGCTCGGGTTTCATGAGTACCAAGGATTTCATAATACAAGTTTGGGCCTGCATCACTAGTACCCAAATGATTATGGGTGACGGGCAACTTTAATTTTGCGTGGCGCGCCCATGCCTGTCACCCCCGCAAGGTCACGCAAAAATAGAGGGCAATAATCGTGGCGGGCGCAGATGCCCGCGGTTAATCAAAAAAAATGGTAGGCCATCGAGGCCGGAAGCCCGCTTACCGCCCGCCGCCTCCGGGATGCCAAATCCGCGCCGTGATGCGGGATCTGCGGCCCAGGATGCGATCCGCCGCCCGGCCGGATCGCGCCCGGAGAAGTCGCCACCCGTCGGAGACGCATGCCACCCGGCCGGAGAAGCCCGCCACCCGCGGATCCACGGCGAGAGGCGAATCCCAGCCGACGCTGATCGGGCCGCTGCGGAGGCCGCCACCCGCCCGGATCCACAGCGAGGCGGATCCGCCCGGGGGCGTGGGATCCGCCGCCCGGAAAACGCCCTACGCCGGATCCCACCGCGAGGCCGGATCCGCCACGGGGAGGCGGGATCCGCCAGCGGAGCGCGGATCGCGCCGCCCGAAAAAAGTCGCCACCCGTCGGAGACACGCGCCCCGCCTGAAGAAGCCCGCCCACCCGCAGGATCCACCGAGAGGTAGCGCGAGCGGCACTCGATCCGCCGCCCGAAGTCGCCCGCTTCCGCCCGTCCGCCGCCGCTCGCCGCCGCATCTCCATCCGCCGTCCCATGGATATCCCACCGTGGCGCGAGGCAGCGGCGCTGGAGAGGAGGGGGAGAGGGCGACGCCGCGTCCGCCAAGTGGAGAAGGAGGCCGGCGGCGAAAGTGGAGATGAGTGTCCGGCCGTGGAGAAGGATTCCGCGCGTGGAGAATGAGATGTGGGGGCATGAAACCCTAGAAGCCATATATATATATCTGGCCCGATAAGGAGTCCGGCTGGGCTTAGTCGTGGGCCGCGGTTTTTTTTAGGTGACGGGCCTTTTTAACGTGACCGCCACGCAAAATGAGTGCATTTTTCTGTGGCGGGCGTTTTTAGGTGCCCGCCACGCAAAAAATATATTTTCCGTGGCGGGCAAAACATGCCCGCCACGGAAAAAAACTGGACGTGGCGGTGATAGTTTCCGTGACGGGCAAACAATGTGCCCGCCACGGAAAATATTTTAAAGCATCACGCAAAATCATTTCGTTACTAGTGCATGTTGCTTGCTTGGTTATTGGTGAAATTCTTGTGTTAGCTCTACTATTGAATTTTTTTTTCTAGCGTTCAGATTATTCAGAATTTGTAGCCATTGAAAAGATTTAGTGATTATTGTGAATTTTTTTTTCATGTATGATTAGATGTTTGGCTCCGAGAAGAAGGCTAGCGCTTTGAATGCATATGTTTGTAATGAAGTTTGGATCCAAAGAAGTGGACAACTTATGCAATGGATGTGAGTAAAACTGAACACCTCATACTATTGGAGTGTTTTTATTGTGAGGACGTTGTAATCATTTCTTCTCTGTCCATTGGATGCACTCCTGATAATTTGTAGCTTGTTAAGAAAAAAAGAACCTCAGGTTATGCTTTGAAGTTCTTGATTATCAATATTCTAGCTCTTGATTTGGAATGATTATTTCATCAATTGTTTACTGTGGCTATAAATTTGAAATAATTCTACATTTTTTTTGAATTCATCTCATCATCTTTACTGCTCTATGCATGTTGGTTGTTAGATATGGACACCACCAAAGTCAGAAAGCGGGCGTTTGAGTTGAAAGCCAAAGCCATAGCTCAAACAAAGTTGCCACGAGTTCCACCCGGTTACAAAAATAACAGCTGAATATATACGCTCCATTATTTGCATATAATACACTCTGCACTATTTACACATGTACTATGGCAAAAAAATAACGAAATTCTTTTACAACGCACCTACTAGTTCTCTTGTGATGCAAGGGCATTGGCATACCGTCAAGGCTTGAATCCGAAGCTGAGCGCGCCTAAACCGGCGGAAGCAGGCCGCCGTGCATCCTTAGGTCATCAGTGCCCGACCGGCATAGCGGGCACGTCGAGTGCGCTTCCAGCCACGGGTCGATGCATTCGACGTGGTAAAGGTGCAGACAGACCGGCAGCAGCCGCACCGTCTCCCCGACCTGGAACGCGCCGAGGCACACGGAGCACGTCGTCGCCTCGTCCCCGCTTCCCCGTCACGTTGTGCCTCACCGCCCGGTTGTGCGTGAACGACGGTAGGCCCGCCCGCCGGGCTTGCGCGGCTTGTGTGCCCGACGTCATGGTCGCTGTGGTGGCGGCGCAGCCACTGTTCTTCGCTGTCCCAGCTGGGCTCGGTCTTGGTGCCGCCTGTCGGCAAGCAGCGAGAGCTGCAGCTGCTCTGGCAGCGCCGGCAGCGGCATTGGTGCGGCTGTTGCGGTACCCTTGGCAGAGGCTGCACAAGCAGGAGAGAACGAGAAGGAAGGCAGCGACAGCGATGGCGATGCCTGCGACTTCCCGCCGTTGTTGTCGCTGGGTGGCTTAAACGGCCCATGCCATGGCGGGGGCGGGGGCGGTGGCGGAGACCATGTAGAGCGTGGTGGAGGCGGCGGAGGAATGAAGGGAAGCCCGGTGGCATGTAGCCAGACATGGGTGAAACTTGAAATCAGCTTCTGTTGGCCTGTTTGTTTGGTGAATGCAAGGGTTTTATATATACCTCGAGCAGGAATTTTGAACAATCCGTATTGAGCGAAACAAATGCGCAGCAAACCTGGGAGGCATAAAACAAGGGCACACGAAATTCTTTTATATGCTTCCACTCCAGAGACAATCCATGACATCATTTCGGAGCTTGAGGTCAAATGATTAATTGCTGAATCATTGCCAAATGTGCTTCTAGGAGGGGAAAACGATCGAGGCACCATTGGCGCGGTTGATTTGTTTAAGTGTGACATCAACTGGCCGGCGACGGTACTCCTACGTTGTTAGGGTCGTGTTAACGCCAAGGTTTGGTTCAGGTTAGTCACGAAGAGGACAAAAAGAAACATTTAATTTGCAGCGAGGGGTGATATTCAACTATTGATAGTGGAACAATGCTATTAGTATACATGAAGGTATAATAGTATAGTTCGTACGCGTCGAACAAAGAAACGATAATACGGTTAATCGATGGTGCCAAAAGGATGGTCGTCACACGTCAGGCGGTGCGTGTACACCATTTTGGCAGTGTGTCGATATATAATGTTAATTGATTTTTTTCTATGATCTGGGGTTAATTGTTTTGATCTAGCTCTTTTCATTGCTAGCGCGACCCCGGGTCACCACGAGCCACAATGGCCCACCACATACCACAATCTTTATGTAATAATATGTGTTGTCTACTAACACATGTTGTCATCTTTTTAGTGGCGTTTTGATAATGGAAAAATAAAGAAGAATTAGAATGGGAAATAGCGGACCAGGATGCCATATCCCTTGTTTGGATTTGAGAAACGAAAGAATAAATGAGTTTAGCACGAGGATAAGAAATGCTCTTTTCTCCACTGACTCAAGAAGAGACTTTCTTATCCCTATATCTAAACCCAGTTCTTTTCTCGTTTTTCAAATCCAAACAAGGGATAAGACATCTGATGAGGCACTGGCCCCACAGGTGGACCGACCTATAGGGCGAGCCTGTGGCCGCCCTAGGCCCCCTCCGGTGAGCACCGCTACTACCCCTTAGTACTCCGCCGCTGGCAACGCCCCTAAGTCGGTCCGAGGTTGAGGAATAGAAGATGGCTGGGAGCAAGCCGGGCTATCTAACCAACAACTAATAAGGCCCATTTCTCTCTGTTTCTAGCCCATTTTCTCCCTTTTTATAAGCCATTTTGGCCCTTAGGTATAGGAGAGAGGGGCAGAGGGACACCGCACCCATGCCGCGATCGCAAATTCGCCGCAACTCTAGCTTGGGCGCCAGCGGACGACGGCGGCCGTTCACAAATTTGCCGCAGCTCCAGCTTTGGCGCCAATGATTCCCGGCGGCAGCCGTCGGGCGGCCGCTGCGCTCAAACTCACGGCGTGATAGCACACTCTAGGTCACGGCAGGCCCATCCTCCTCTCTCCCCTATGCGGGTGAGCGGCGGCCGGCGAGCGGCCCTTGAGCCATTGGGCGGTAGGCAACAACAGATGGATGGGGAGGAGATGAAGCTGGAGCTTCCAATGTGTCTAGCACAATGAGGAGGCCTGCAACTCCAACTCCATCGCGGTATAAGAAATTAGGTAATGGTGTACTTCCATCAGATGTGCCATTAATCCATTGCAAATTGTTTGTCAATTGAATGCAACTGAAAAAAATGCATATAACGGATTCCTCAACACTGAACTATTGAAAAAAAAAAATCCTTATGCGCTCTTCACGTGAAAGGTGATTATGTTCAAACTTCTTATGTGCCTTTTGTTTATTGGCTTATATATTAGAACATAATTGTTATGTGATACATAGTTAGACTGGTACACCAACGAAGTTTTGTATGTGTACAAAAGATTCGCCATAGGTCCAATGGTTATCAACCAAGCGCAATTTGATTGACCTCGCCAAGAAGGCTTTTCCCCGCAGCGAATCAATGAACACAAGCAAGGACAGTAAACATGCAATCGATAATTGTAAATACAAATGAAGCAAATTGAATGATGGGGTTCAAGAACTCAGTTCTAAAGGACAAATTGACACAATGGAGGAGATCAAGAACAGAGGCCCAAGATCCGTGTAAAAGGAATTGTCTTCACGATTACAATGAATGATTCATTTTCTCGATAGAAAACTAAACTCAAAACAAAACCCGAGTGTCTAACAAAGGCGACGGTTGTGTGAGGGCGACGAGGGGGGAGGCGTCCACAACTTGGGCTTAAGGCCCAACATGATACATGGCCAAATTGGCCCAAAACAGGTGACACAACACCTTTCGTGGTCACACAGAATGATCCAAGGGTCTTACGGAGTGGACCCGAACCAAAACGATGGTGTCGTCATCCCCTTTCCAACGCATCCAAGATCACCCCGTTTTGAAGTCATATGAGGGAGTTATGATTGAAACCCCGACGACATGTCCGCTGAATCCGAGGGTAACATGGCGGTTGAGTTGGGGGACGAGTTGCAACTTAGGGAAGACTATGGTGTTGGCCTATCTAGCATGGCGATGTCCACATCAACATCCTCCTCCCGCTATTTTCTATTCCCACTATTTGTTTTCCAAGATCCAAATGCCACCTTAGGGTTTGTTTGGCGTATCCACCTCAATCCATATGTGTTGAACTGGATTGGGTAGAAAAAATTATTATTATTATTTTTACTTCAATCCACTTCAACACTTGTGAATTGAAGCGGATATGAGAGTGCAGCTAAACAAGGCCTTAGAGTTTAAGTTTGGCCTTTAGGGCAATCTACGGGCCGTGTTAGCTTATCACTTAGTAACGAGTCTATAGCTCGACTATTAGTACTAGGTCCACCACACACTCCACGTTTCACTTTTAGGCCAATCTCAATGGAGAGTTTCACCTCCCGGTTTCCAAGATGTGAAACTTTGGCTTGAAATAGCCGTCTCTCTCAATGCACAGTTGTTGGGATATGCCCTAGAGATAATCATAGAGATAATTGTATCACCTTGTATCCATGATATATTATGTGTTCATGAATATCCATTAAAGACAACTTGTATCGATTGGCAATTATGTGAATTGTTTGTGAGACTCTTTACTTGTATGGTTATTACGTAATTGTCCCCGGTCGGAGTTCATGTGAGGACACACATGAATATTAGATCAACACACATATTAGTTGATGACTATGTTTCACAAGTCATATACATGAAGATGTCAAACTAATAGTGTGGGCACATGTATGAGATGGGGCTGGATAGACCCGACATGAGATGTTATTATTGTCTCTTTACACATCATGTACGTTATGTCCTTAGACCTGAGATTGTCGTATGTACTCAAGATGTGAAACGACCTACTTAGGGACTATCAAACATTACTCCGTATTTGGGTAGCTATAAAGGTGGTCTTCGGGTTTGTCGGAAGCATGCCGTGAGGCATAGTCAATCAAGATGGAATTGCCCCTCTCCATGAGAGAGATATCACTGACCACTTTCGATTGATTGGATCAAGAAATGCATGGCCGTGCTTGGGTTAAGTGTTAACCCACGAGGTGGACCAAATATCGTGTGGCAAGGGAATAACATATATGTGAGTTTGTGGTGGTTCGGCCGATATGATCATTGCGTACACATGGGGAGTTGACACGTCTTGCTAGAGGCCGCTATCAGCTATTGGTCGAGTAGGAGTACTCGGGCCATGTCTATGTGTGCGTGAGCCCATAGGGTCGCACGCTTAAGGGGAAGAAGGCCTAATTTGGATCTGATCCAATTAGACGAGGCTTAGGGTTACTAATGGGCCTCCAGCTCAGGAGCCTGTTAGGGACGCCTATATATATGAGAGGTAGGCGCGGGGCGAGGAAAATCCACGCCACTTTGGCAGCCGCCGCCGCCCACGCCCTCGCCTCTTGCTCCTCGCGGACCTAGCAGTCCGAGGGCGCATCGCTTCCTCCCCCGTGCGTGTGGGATACTTCGGAGGTGCTGCATCTGGAGCACAAGGACGAACCGCACGTGGAGGACGGACGTGAGCAATTGCACGGCACTGCTGCTACGCGCACATCTTCGTCGAGGGTCGACACTTCCGCTGCACCTGCGCGTCTAGTGGTAATCCCGTGATCTATAACTAGTAGTAGATCATTGGTTTATGGGTAGAAAAATTTTGTTTTCTGGCTAGCGTAGCGATCCCATATTCCTTCAACAGTTTCATAGGCTCAAGGGTCCCACGACCTCTCTCTCATTGCATGGTTTAATTGCATAGTTCCATGGTGAAACTCTATTTCTGTCTCAATGGGAGTTTCACCCGTTTCCAACGCATGTGAAACTGTGCCCAAAGGTTTCACCATGGTGAAACGTTTTCCTTCTCTCTCCTAGGCGTTTCATGCAAAAAGTGAAGTTTTGCTGATGTGGCGCTGCATTTAATGTGCATGAAACACTCATGAAACCCCATTGAGACTGGCCTTAGACCCACAAGAGATGGGAAATAGATTTTCTTATGTCAGTATATGTAATAAATGTCTCGTAACTTAACAAGTCATGGCTCATGGACGAAGTATCTGAATTAAGTTTTGATTCCACCATTCTTTAACAAACAGTCCTTCAAAACAAGATCCTACTTAGTTATGCTTTGAAAACATTTTGTTTTGAACAATATTTTTCTCATGAAGATTGAATATATATTTTTATATCATAAGAAAGACAATATTGTGAGTTTAGGAAAAAAAACATTTTGCTTTCACAAGAAAAATGTCCTATGTTCGAGAGATTAATATTCTGGGTTCGCGGGAACTAATTCTAGATTTGGGTGAATCATGATCAACATGTCAAGTAACAAAGAAAAACAACATATCATGGATATTGTGGGAGCAATCAAATATATTGTGTACATCCCATGAATACCATGTGAATAACCAAAACTTAATCTTAAAATATCCCATGGAGTTTTTATGAGTACTATAGGAATTCACAATGGATTATAGGAAAAATATGCTATGTATGAACATTTGAAACATCCTGCAGAGACCATATATCTATACCTACTAATAAAGAGAGAAAATTTCTGCGTTTTTTTTTCACCATCGTTTTCTTTCGCCTCTTACTTCTCGAGTCCCGATTGGGCCGCTACATCGGACCTGGCGTGAGTCCACATCACGCCGAGACTACGGCGTGTGTGCGGAGAGTACGTGAGTCCTGGGCGCTGCCTGAGCGGACGTCGGCGCCGGGTCATTGAGATCCGATACGCCCGGCGTTTAGTCCGCTGACACGCTTGAAGTTGTAGTGTTTCACGTCACGTTTGCAGGCTTGTAGCTAGCAAGAGAATCGTTCGCCATTACGCTTGAACATCCTGCGTTCGATCAAACACTTGCGCTTATATGCATACATATCTATCTATATCTATGACCGCCATATACGCGGGGATTGTGGACTTCCATAGCCAAAGTGTCAGTTTGTTGCAGAAGAACCTCGACCGGAGAGCTTCAACGCCTGCGGTGAGGACACCAGCACAACATATATAGTCGAACAACAGTGGCAGAGGCAGCAATCTGGCAAGCCTTGGCGGCCGCCATACCTAAAAATAGTTTAAAAACTGAATATACATGCTATATTTGGAATACATGCATATTTGTACACGGTGATACACTCATACACGTGTATTCCTCGTCCCACTTGATGGGCCTCTCGTGGCGTTGAATATGAGAAGGCACGGTGGGAAATGAAAACTAGCCTAGGCCCGTCTGCTGGCGTCTATTCTTTTCCGCTCTTGAATTATGATGATCTGATGGATCAACGTTGTGTTTCTTGGACCGTAGATGATGGACAGTGGTGCTGATGTGAGAAGCCGAGAACTCAACGCGGTGGCCATGGACAGTGTCGCGAGTTCGACACAGCCAATCCGCCCACGTCGGTGACAGCGGCTGCGACTCCGTGCCTCCCCCTTCTCGCTTGCGCCCGGCAGTCCGCAACTGCCGATAACGTTATTTTTTTTTTACCTCGTGAGATATTTTTATTACGTGTCAATACTTTACTTTTGGTTTTATTTTTATATTTGCGATCACATAGTAAACTAGTAATATAATATTTAGGTAATATTCTAGTATGTCCTTACATAATTGATAGTTATATTGTATAATACTATGTTTGACCTTTATAAATCCGCCACACCTATAAAATATTTCTGCCTCCGCCACTGTCGAACAATATATATAGGAGTGCTAAGAAGGCACAACATGCCCATAGCTGGCCTCGCTGGGACTACGCACGTACCGCCAATGCTACGCCGGCGGGTCGTCGCTGGCTGCGGCGCGCGCACTCAGCAGCAATCGGGCCGGCGGCATGCACCATGTGTGCGAAGCGTTGGCGGCCAGAGGCTTATGTGCTTCATCAACGACATTGTGCTTGCCATCAACGAGCTCTTCCAGCACTTCAGGCGCATGTTATACATCGACGACATGGATGGTGCACCACAGCAACGGCGTCGAGACTGCCTTCCTCCATTCCTCCACTCCACCCGGCAACCAACCGCAACTGGCCTGGGTGATGACAATGTCGTTCCAGTAGCGCACCAAAATTTCTTCCTTGTGAAAAGGGATATTGTGAGCCATGTCAGTCGGAGAAGGGGACGGTCAGTACCGAGCCTTGAGCGTGTCGTTGAGGGAGGGCATGAGTGATGACTAACGAGGGGTACTACAAGGTGTTCAAGACCATGCATGGAAACAGTCGTCGCGTGTTCCAGCCGGAGGCCATCGTGATGTGTGGCAGCCGCAGCGACATGCGACAATGGATGGCAACGCGAAAGGAAGACATACGGCAGGCGGCAGGCAACTAGAAGGCTCGCCCACAAGCATATATAAATCAATACTTTTGTCGGGCCGCTAGAATAAAGCTCATGGCAGTTTTACACATAGGCTTTCAAATTGTTTGCTATTGACTTTGGCTTTCACAAAAACTGTTTTCATAGTTACTTTAAATAGGGAAGTAAGAGAGTTTTTTTACCACGCTTGGGATTAATATGGGCCCTCCATTTGGCCTGATCCGATGGTTAAAAAGTTAGAGAACCACGTGAGAGGAACCAAGTGGCACGCAGAAACCACAGACTTTGGAACCGAATTATAATTAATATTGAAGGGTATGATAGTCCTTTTAGTCTGATGAGGAGCAACTTCTGCTTCCTCGTCGACCGCGTGTCCTCGCCCCGACCAAGCCCCGTCGTCCTCCGACCTCGCCCAGAACCATGACATCCCGACGTCGTGTCTCTGCTGTCCACCACGCCGCCCTTTCTTCCTCACGGGCAGCAGAACAACACCGGTCGTGCCTTCACCTCGTCGGACAGCAGCAGGAGCCGCCGGTGAACACGCTCATGCCCCTTCCTTTCTTCATGCCTTGCCGTACTGCCCGGCCTTCGAGCCGGCTTGTTGGCATCGCCACACGCACAGACCAGGAACACCTGCACGGCGCACGCAGACATAGACCACACGACACTCAGCAATCCACGGCACACGCGCACGCGAACACCGACGAGCAGCGGAGCAAGCAGCTTCGATCTTGTTAGCTTGCTGGCATCTATATGAAATCATGATGATATCATCATGATTTAAGGCCGTTTTTCTTTAGGAAAACAAATCTAGAAATACAATGGAAATACACCCTTCCGGATCACAATACAAGACCTGTCCGTGGAACCCGTTTCTGTTGCCGGCTATCACCCGTCGAGCCACGACACAAGGCTCGCCGCCGGCATCCAGTCCTGCACACGCACGGCCACCGCCATCGGCAAGGTGCGGCGATCACCACAGCCTGGTCTCACCTAGAGCACGGAAGCCAACAAGGCGAAGCCTTTTATGGATCGGGTCGGTGAGGTTGCAGGAGGCGAGGCCGAGCACGGTGAGGTTCCCAAGCTCGCCTCGCACGCCACGCCGGCCCAGGAACAGAACCCCGACGTGTCAGCACCGGCGCCGGCGCTGGCGTTGCAGCCCGCCAAGACACCCTGGGGATCGTCGACGAACGCATTCTTCACCTACAGCAGCATGTCGTCGTCGTCCGCCGCCGCCAAGCATGAATGCGAATTCCATGGCGGTGCGGCGGGGACCGCGTCGGCCACCAGCTCGAGGATGTGGACTGTGGAGGACCACGTCGTCGTCCAGGCCACTGATTAGGTCATCGCCGTCTATGGCGTCACGAGCCGACGACGAGGCCACCCGGGTCCTCGACGAGCCTGCCCTGTCACCAGGTATAGGCCATGCTCGCCCTCATAATGGAGCCTGGCCGCTGGCCGCAGTTTGTTTGTATGGGACGACCAGCAGGCATGCGAGATGCGAGCAGGGCTCCCACAGCGACATGCGGACCAGCGCAGGGGCACTCAGAGCGCGGCATAGCGGCCGTAGCGGCGGCGCGAGCAAGCGGACGCGACGGGGAAGAGCGATGCGTGGAGCTAGGATGCGGAAGCATAGGAGCGGTATTGCTAACAAAAATACTAAACTACCCTTAATCTATAATTAGAGGGGAGGAACCGGTTAGAACCACGTTAACGGGAGGAACCGCTGGTTCCTCTCAAGCACAGTAAAAATTCTCGGGAAGTAAATATGCCTTTTGGCTAACACCAGTCAAGCATATGTGTAGCGTTGAGTGCAATAGAAAAATGATGTTGTAAATAAAGAAAACAATGTACTCCTGTTGCAACGCACGGGCACTTTTACTAGTGGATTCTAAATGAACAACAAAAACAACACAATGAAGGTCAAAATTGAAATGTTTTCCTAAAATATATTTTTGAGGAATTGTTTTCCTGAAATATTGGTCGATGGATATATGTTTTGTGTTTTTGTCTAGAATGAAGTTTTCCTTAGAGCCTTCACAGAACTATCATAAACTGTGGAATTATGGCAAGTCCATAATCCTTTTTGAAATGGTAGAAAAAGAAGAGTCCTTCTATGAACTTGCAAATAACTTGTGTTATAATCACATTATACAAAAACACACACCGAAAATAAGTATTACCCCATCGCTCCAAATTATATATAAGACGTTTTGCCCCTTCTAAATATATAGTTTTCCTATGTATCTAAACATAATATAGATTTTTTTTTTTTTTGAACCGAGGGTGATTCCCCATTTCCATTAACGGACTAACGGAAATTAAACGTTATCAGATTTGTTTCCAGAAGGGAAGAAGCTAGAGGGCAGATACTACTCCTATCAACCTGAACAGAGAAAAGAAGGATCGCCGAAGGCAAAGCCTAGCGTTAAACCCAACTGTTTCAGGGATTACAACCAGCCAAACAGCATAGCAAAATAGAGGAAAACATCCTCCCAGCAACTAGTGTCATTTCCCATACCACCATCCAAGACCAAAAAAAGGAACACCACATGCAGCCTTTACTTGCTGTCTTAGTTTGTCGTCCTGACTCCTGAGTACCTCCCAGGGGCCTTCTGGTCGTCTTGCCTCTTCTTTGTGGAGTTCCCTACAGTTCTAATTAAATGCATATATCTAAATGCGTAGTAAAAATGTGTGTCCTCTAGAAATGTCGAAGTACCTTATAATTTGGAACATAGGAGTAACAATTATAATACAAAACTGTAGAGTAAATATAGTTCGATCTGCATCCATTATCTGGAAAACAATCAAACCTGAAAAGACATAGTATTGTTGTAACGAAATATTCCTCTCTAGTCTCTACCGATGAAACTAACCACAGCTGAACTGAAGCGGAGCCATGACTAAACCGGAGGAAACAGGCCGCCGTCCATGTCCATCGTCGTCGAGTCGGTGCCCAAGCCCGACCGGCAGAGCGGGCACGTCGAGTGCGCGTCCAGCCAGGGTCGATGCACTCGACGTGGTACAAGTGCAGGCACACCGGTAGCAGCCGCACCGTCTCCCCGACCTGGAATGCGCCGAGGCACACGGAACACGTCGCCGCCGCTTCTTCACTGCCGCCGCTGGTCACGCTGTGCCTCACGGATCGGTTGTAAGCGAATGACGGGAGGCCCAACGTCGGGCTGGCGCGCCGCGGCTCGCTTTCAGGTACGGGTGCAGGTGCGGCGCGGCGCTGCGACTGATCTGACACCGCTGGCTGAGGTGGTAAGGTGTGAGCTGCAGATGGCGGCGTGGCGGCATCCGTGGCCGCACTGGCGCGGCCGCGGCGGCTCTGGCGCTGCCCTCGGACGAGGCTGCATATGCAGCATATGCAGGAGAAGAAAAAAACAGCAGGACCCCAACGGCGACGCTGACACCTGCTATGCCCCCGCCCCTTCCTGTTGGCTTGGAAGAGTTGGGAGTACGCGTCAACGATGGCGGTGGACGCCATGGTGGTGGTGGTGGTGGTGGGTGTGGTGGGGGTGGAGGAAAGTTGAGGCCTGGCCACGGCCGCTTGTAAATGGACATGATGCAACTTCATCAGACTCAGACTTTCAGAGTTCAAACAATCTGCTCTACACTACGGGCTCAATGCATGTTTTTGGGGGAACTGTTTGTCGCTAGTAAGACTCAGCATCCCGGATATGTCAAATGGCCAATTTCTGAATCAATGCGAAATGCGCGTCTATGAGAGGAAGATGACGGGTTATTGGCGCGGTTCCTTTGTTTATTGCGTGAAAGCAAACCTGCCGGCGACGGAATATGCTAAGGTTCCCTTTGTCTTGATATGAAGTTGTTATTATTCAGATTAGCTTGTAGACGTGAAGAAGAAAAGGCTTCTTCTTCTTCTTCTTCTTTTTTTTTTTTTTTTAAGAAACGAAAAGCTTCATCTTTGGGGTGCATGTATAGAATTGACTAGAAAAAATTACGGCGTTAGCTCTTTTTTTTTTCTCTCTCTCCTTATAGTTAGGTACATCTGTACGGATAATGATAGTTGAATTGTTCTTTGTGTAATATATTAGTGTTTTTTTTCTTGTTATTTGGAAACTGTCATTTACCAATGATTGTATCTTTTAACTCAGATTTACCATTTCACTATCTATATATTTCAAAGGTTGACGTGTATTATTTTTTATTTTTTTAACTTTGAGATATATGTGTTTTTATTTGCTATGTTTGTTGTGGCTAAAGAATAGTAGGAAAAAATTACAGTGAAATCTTTGTATTAAAACATGCGTTTTTTAGCACACATACTAAAACTTGCTTTTCTTTGGTTAAATTGCATAAATTTGTTCATGAGGTTTCTAAAAACGATTTGATTTTCTGTTTTACATTTTTCCTGTGATTTACTATGCAATTTCTAAGTTTTAACATATTTATTAATCATAAAAAATTAATAGATAAGGGAAACCAACTTTAGGCTAAACTTGGGACACTAAGGCCCACTGAACTGTTGGCAGGCCAGCCCACTAAGGTTCTATTTTTTTTGAAAAGGGCCCACTAAGGTTCTATTTTATGAAAAATTTGAGGTAGTTTTTAGAAAAAAAAAAAAACTAAGGGAGGAGGATAGACTGCGGGTTATATTTTGCTAGAGTACGAGGATTGTTTTTTCTCTAAAATGCCAGGACTCGCATGATCTATGCCGTCCAAAGAGGGATTCTAAGTGTACCCTTTGTTAATAGGGATTCTATGTGTACTCTTTACTATGCTTTAAATATTTTTAATAACCAAATAAACGGATCGAAGTCGAACCCTCGTCTGGATTTGGTGCAGTACTGGCAGTTGAAATTTGCAAATAGGTAGTACATTGAAAAGATGATGTGAGTAAGTACAGAAATTAATTACACAGGTGACAAGCTATGATTTAACATGACTGCCGGAGGCACACAAACAGATTATCATCGCCGAACTACACCGGGAGAGCCTCGTGCGGCTCCGTCGACGCTTCCCCGGGCGGCTCGACGTCAGACCGGCAGAGTGGGCACGTTGCGTGCGACGCCAGCCACATGTCGATGCACTCCCCGTGGTACAGGTGTTTGCACAGGGGCAGCCGCCGCACCATCTCGCCGGCCTGCACCGTGCCGAGGCACACGGAGCACTGCGCGCCGTCGCCGTTGCCCCTTCGCCTCGAGGACTGCGTGTACGCGAACTCAGGAAGCTTGGTGATGTCGACGCCGATATGGTGGCCTTCAGGCCCTGGATTGTTCTCTGCTCCGGCGGCGGTGACTGGCGCTCGTCCGCGGATCAACTGGCGGTAGCAGTAGAAGAGGAGGACGGCGACGAGCGCTGTGCCCGTGAGGCCGACGCAGGTGTAGCTGAAGATCAGCTTACCTGCTTTGTTGGTAGCCGGGCGGTTCTCTGATTCTGAGATAGCCGGTGTGGGTAGGAATGAAGCAGGCATGTTGGCGGCGCTGCACCTGCGACGAGGTGCCGGCACTCCGTCGTCTAAGAGCTGATCCTTTGGCCCGATGGGGATATATGTACGGCCAGGGTGATGAGTACTGACCGGGGCCTTATCATGAGAATGGTACGGATGGCGTTGACATGGATTGAGGTGTTGATTGGAGAGGAGATACGATTAATTATACCTGTTCCTCTTACTAATTTATCATGGAAATTTAGTACGAAGCTTCATACCGGTGTGTGCATGCATGAATTGCTAGCGTTTACTCTGAAGAAAGTAGCACATGCATGTGATAAAATAAAACGGAGACAAACTCAACTCTTTGTTCTGCTGACCACCAGGAGCTGGTTTGCATATAGCTGTTTAGTTGAATCGACTAGTCCACTAGCAAATTTCACTGCCGGCTCCCAAGGCATCTCTAGTGGCGCGAAGTCCAACCGCCACCGCTAAACGTCAGTAATAAACACGAACTAGACTGGCGGTTAATTACCCGCCAGTGTTCTCAATTATTTCTCTGTCGGCTATCTTATATCACTGGCGGAGGTATGACCGCCCGATGGCAAGGTTATTTCTTCGCATGCGAAGATTAATATCTCGGGCGGTTCTATAGCCGACAGTGTTAATTTTATTTGTTGTATCGGTTCACAGTAATAGGAGCTTGTAAAAATAGAATTAACATAAGAAAAGAGAATGCCACAGTAGTACAGAAAAAAATTTAGGTGGCAGACGTTTTAATTTTTCGAGGCGGGCAAGGGTGCCCGTCACCAAAAAGAGGTCACGGTAAAATCATTAACATAAGATCCACCGCTGCACCTCGACACCGCCGCCACCGCCGACCGAACTCGACACCACCGCCGCCGCTGGGATCCATGATGTAGCCGCCTCCTTGCGCCCTGAGCCATGGATCCACGCCGCGTCGCCGCTTCCCGCCGTGGATCTACCTCCGGAGGGCCGCCTGCCCAGATCCACCTTGCCGCCCCGGGATCCTCCTTGCCCCGCCCGGATCCGCCATCGGAGGACTGATTCCGCATGGATCCGCCCGTCGAGGCCCTTGCTCGCCATGGATCCACCGTCGGATGGTGTGCCACGCCCGAATTCATCGTAGGAGTACCGGTACCGCAAGGATCTGCCGCTAAGGCCCTTGCCCGTGTGGATCCACTGCCGGAGGTTGTGCCGCGCTGGATCCGCCGTGGCGCCGCCATGGAAGGCGGGGAAGACTTGCCCGGCGCGAGAGCCGCTGCCCGAGGATTTACCGCGCGAGAGCCGCCGCCCGAGGATTTACGGCGTGGAGAACGGCTGCGCGCCATGGAAGACGAGGGGAGGAGGAGGGGGGAGGGATGGGCCACCGGACGCGTGGGAGGAGGGACAGAGGGGTGGGCCGCCGACGCGTGGGTGATGGAGGACGGAGGGAGGGGTGGGCCGTCGTTGTTTACGCGTGTAGAGGGAGGCTAGGGATGGGAGGGCGCCATCGGTTCAGAAACGTAAGCGAGAGGGAGAGAAGTGTGTGAGATCGACTAAAACCTAGCTCCCTTGATATATATGGCCCGATAAGGAGGTCGGTTTGGGCTTGGCGATCACTACTACGTAATTGATTTTACGAGGCACTTGGAAAAGATTTTTACGTGGCGGGCATTTAGAAAACCGCCACGGTTAATACCTTAATTAACCGTGGACGGTTTTTTTCATAATTAACCGTGGAGGTTTTAATAACCGCCATGGTAAATCAATTAACCGTGGCGGTTTTTAAAAAAACCGCCACGGATTAATGAGGCCCCGCCTGACGGCGGCCCAAATAAGCCCGATAAATACGAGCATATATATTGGAAACTCCCCGCTCACTAACTCCCTAACCCTAGCTCTGAGCCCGCACCCTTCCCCACTCGGCGCACACCGCGCCTCTCTCCCTCTCTCCCCGTCCGCGACCTCCCTCTCTCTCTCCCGTCGGCGACCATCCCGTCTCCCTCCCTCTCGCCCGTCTCCCTCCCTCTCTACCGCCGACGGCGGGGCGGCGGCACATGGGCCTCCTCGACCCGCCGGCCAAGGCCAGATCCGGCAAGGGTGCGCGGATCCGGCCGAAGCTCATCCGGGCGGCGGCGGGCGGCGCAGCGGCGGCGGCTCCCTCCCCTCCTCCTCCGAAGCCGCAGCGGCGCGGTGGCGCTCCGTCCCCCGAAGCTCCTCCACCGGCCGCAGTTCCCACCACGAGCTCCTCCCCAGAGTAGAGCGCGCGCTGCGGGCGGGATCCGCCGCCGGCCGCTGGATCCGCCGGATTCGGCGTCGGGCCGAGGCAGCGCGGCGGCGGCGGCGGCGCTCCTCACCTCCTCCCGGCAGGCTCACCCCGGCGTCGCGGATCGAAGGGGATGAAACCCTAACGGGCCCGGATGCGCCCCGCCCGTTAGGGTGTCGTGCAGGCTTTTTTTTTTTTTTTTTTTTTTTTCTATTAACGGTGGCGGGCAAAAAAACCGCCACCGAAGTTCTCGTATTTTCTACGGACCTTCCGTCCGTGGCGGGCGTGAAAACCGCCACCGAAAATCATTTTTGCCCGCCACGGAAGTTCAATTGTCTAGTAGTGGATGGACCTAAGGGGATTTTTCGGGCGGGCCTTTTAACAGTGCCTGTCTCGAAAATGGATGCATTTTCGCTGGCGGGCTATTTATAAAGGTCTGCCTCTGTTAATCGATTTTATGAGGCGGGCGCGGTAAATAAAAAATGTCCGCCACGGTTAATCGGTGCATTAACCATAGCGGGCTAATTGAACGCCCGCCACACATTATTTTAGGGGCGCCACGTAAAAGATTTTATGTACTAGAGCCATACCTGTAGTCTCTACTCTTTGGCTGTTTGCTGACCGATGTTAAATTTTTTAAGCGAATAGAGAATTATTTACTGATTTACCACTACTAACTTTTCGAGATGTTGGCTGCCTGAGGCCGTGCACATCCCACTGACAGGCTGGAAAAATGCAAAAACAAAAAAAATGCAAAACATTTTTTTAAACAGGGAGTGCCCCACGGACACTCCGCCGCTCCGATGAAGTCGCAAGTCACGGTTTTTTTTCGATCAGACACTTAGCTGCTCCATCGAAATTGCAAGTCACGGACTTCTTCTTGCGAATTTCACGCTTGGTGTGATCGAACTCATGACCTCGCCTCACACGTACCCCCTCTGCTTGACCACTTAGTCACTTATGTCTATATTTCGTTTTGATTCCACACATATTATTATAAAGTGAGTGTAAATTGATTATTTACATCCCTAAACGAATTCAAATAAAAAACTTTTCAACTACAAAATTCTATAACTTTTTGAGATATACAACTTCCGTTTTGGTAGTTTCTCCATCCGAGGTCATTTGTAAAATTAGAATTTCAAATTGAAATTTTCAAACATACTTTTCATTGGCACGATGATTTCAAATAAAAAAAATTGTCGACTACAAAGTTTCATGACTTTTTATATCTACAATTTTTATTTTAGCCGTTTCTCTATCCGAGGTCATTTGAAAAATTCAAATTTCAAATTTTAGAAGATTCGGGCTTACTTTTCTATAACAAGATGATTTCAAATAAAAAAAGTTGCTAATGACAATGTTTCATAACTTTTAATATTTGCAACTATATTTTGGTCATTTTTCACCGAAAAAGTGATAGTATCATTGTTCATCAATTTTACATCTCTCTCCTATGGTTCCACAGGGTTCCATAAAGTATACGTGACATATGTAATTTTTTTCAACCATATTAGTTTCACTTTGTCATATTAAAAAATAACCAAAACAAAAGTTATACATCTAGATGAGTTCTACATCTCTTATGTTCATGACTTCAACCAAAATCATTTGATGTTTCGAAATGTTGTTTGAACTTTCTCATATGAAAAAATAACCAAAACAAAATGTTGTCTTTATCAACGAGCAGCCCCAACATACTTACCCAAATGTGCGGCTGCTGAAATTACTAGCTAGCAGTTGAAATTTGTAACTAGGAAGAACACCGAAAAGATGGAGATCAGAGTCAGAGATGATGAAAGTTTTGATGTATACACAAATATATGCATAACACAGGTGACAACCTATGATTTTCGCAATAAAAACAAAACTACGCTTTAACGTGCCCGCCGGAGGCACCAACAGATTATCATCGCCGAACTACACCGGCAGAGCCTCAGGCGGCTCCGTGGACGCTTCCCCCGGTGACTCGACGTCAGACCGGCAGAGTGGGCAGGTTGCGTGCGACGCCAGCCACATGTCGATGCACTCCACGTGGTACAGGTGTTTGCACAGGGGCAGCCGCCGCACCATCTCGCCAGCCTGCACCGTGCCGAGGCACACGGAGCACTGCGCGCCGTCGCCGTTGCCCCTGCGCCTCGACGACTGAGTGTACGCGAACTCAGAAAGCTTGGTGATGTCCACGCCGATATGGTGGCCTTCAGGCCCTGGATGGTTTTCTGCTCCGGCGGCGGTGACTGGCGCTCGTCTGCGGATCAACCGGTGGTAGCAGTAGAAGAAGAGGACGGCGAAGAGCGCAGTCCCCGTGAGGCCGACGCAGGTGTAGCTGAAGATCAGCGAACCTTTGCTGGTCGCCGGGCGGTTCTCCGATTCTGAGATAGTCGGTGAGGGTATGTAAGAACCAGCCATGCTGGCGGCGCTGCAGCTGCGACGAGAGAACGCCACTCCGTAGTCGTCGGGCTGATGCTTTCTCCGGATGGATGCTATACAGAGCCTGGGTGAGGGAGCCGGGGCCTTATCATGAGAATGGTAGGTATGGCGTTGACATGGATTATCAAGAAAATTTAGTACTGGAAGCTCCATACCGGTAGGTGCATGCATGAACTACTAGCGTTTACGCACAAGAAACTGACACATGTGATAAAATAAAATAAAGGAGACAGTGTCAACTCTTTGTTCCGCTTACCACAGGAGGAGCTCGTTTGCACATAGCTGTTTAGTTGAATCGTTAAAAGAAATGACAATGCCATACATTTAGTTTTTCAGGGAAAAAGGAAGCAGTTGAGATCATATCTTCTTTGGCTGTTTGCTGACTCATTTTAATTAATTTGTTTGCAGTTGATTAATTAGAGAAGTGTGGGAAGTGTTCACTGATCCGATAGGCTTCGCTAAAAGGCTAAATGGATCCATTGCTGACTTTTGGGGACGTTGACAGCCTAAATCAACACCTCTAGATGTATTAATGTTCATTTTTCGAGGTGCAACTTGGGCTATTTGGCGTGCCAGTAACAAGATGTGTCCATAGAAAAGAATTTTCCAAGGAGCCCAGCTGAAGTCATATGTATTAGTTTGTCCTCTGTGTAGAAATGGAATATGCTTCACAAAGGAGCAAGACGACAGAATCAAGATTGAGGTGACGCCTAATAATTAAGATCATGTCATGGATCGATGCAACTTCAAGCCTAGCAGTCTGGCTACGTTCTTCTAGTGATCTTTACTATATTATACACAGATCCTTTTTTTTTTTTTTACATATGGCTCATGATGAAGACATACAGTACCGGACAAAAGGGACTCGGCAAAGAGCCCTTTGCCGTGAGAATTTTCGCCGAGTGCCTTTTACTGAGTGTGGTAGTCGGCAAAGCCGCTGCTGAGTGCAAAGTTGCCTTTGCCAGCACTCGGCAAAGCTCCTGTGTCCAGTAGTAATGATAACACCCGTCATAGAACTAAACACACTACTACACAAATTATTTTGCGTGGTGGTCCCCTTTTATTAACAGAGACACTTACAAAATCCTACCGCCTTACTAATTAATGAATTGAATTAACGAAGTTGGTCGTGTTTGTTTAGCGAGAGGGTCACAATTACATGCCTCCATTTTCGGAGGCGGACCTCCGGAATGGCTCACCTCGGGAAAAAGGCCGAGGCCGAAACAAGCCCAGACGAGGCCCGATATGTGCATTCAGTATAAATAAGTAACTTAGGTTTTCATTCTCGCCTGACCCTCTATCCGACTCCCTCCTCTCCCAACAGGCGTTTGCAACTTCTTTCCTCATGAGTGCCCAAACGTTCTCCCTCCATCGTCGTCACCCTTTCCGTCACCCTCTGCTTTTTCCATCCTTGAGCGGCGCCGCCGCCATCTCCTTCTCTCTCTCTCTCTCTCTCTCTTCTCTTCCTCTTCCTCCATTGGCCCTCTGGCATGGTGGATGTGGAATGGTTGGCGCGGCCACTCTAGCGTTTGGAAGCAAAGGGCGGCCCCTCCATCAACTCGGATCCAGCGACACCACTACCACATGAGCACCTTCACCGCTGCCTTAGCTCCTCCCCCTCTCCCCCACCACCAAAGCACCCCCACCAATGAGCATAGAGGTGCCAATTCGGGCAATGGGGTGTCAAGTCCAGCTTTGGATGGCTGGATCCAGTGGAGGGCAGCCACATCCATGGCGGGCAAGCACTTGAGCAATGGATCCAGGGGCGGCACGCGACAACGGATCCTAGGTGTGCTCTTCCCCTAGCGGCAGATCCTGTTGGATTAATTGGGCTTGGCCCATTAATTAGCTAGCCATTAATCAAGGAAACTCCAAAGGCCCGTAATTAGTGCTAAGTGAGAGTGGGATTAGTACCAAATGGTACACTCACTAAGAGAGTGCTAAACTTAAATAGAGAGCTAGTTGATGCTCCCATTGGGGAGTTGAGAGGGAGTGTGGGGGAGCCTCGCACGTGCCGCCTCCGCTGCTGTGCCGAGCCCGAGGCCTTAGACTTGGACTTGGAGTTGGACGGACATGACGTGTCCCTTTTGTGGTGCACTGGACCCGCCCAACAGCTAGATGGGCTAGCCAACAGTCACAGACGACAAATGGGTAAAAGCACGTGTGCGCCCTAGCGGCCCTCTAAAAATACAACGGTTGTATCCCTTCTCCCTCAACCCTAGCTGCCACACTATCTTGTTTTTGAGTTCGAGTTGCTCTTTGCCATCTCCGACCAGGGAGCTCTAGCGAGCAGGCCCCTGGAACTTATGTCTGATTGTTGACCTGCTCGGGTAGGCAGGCAATCAAGTTTTTGGGGATTGTGGGTTTCCGCGCGATTGTTCTCCTTCATCCGACAAATCTCCATCGACCGTAGCAACAATGGCGTCGTAGACAAGGAGTGTGGATGAAGCTTCCACTAGTTTTGTTGATCTCACCGTCCGTGGGTACGGTGGTGGATCTACCCAAAGGTACAATCCAAAACATCTTCTCTTTATGCTATTGTTTATGTTGCGAAGAGGGCATTGCATGTATTACTTGTTGCGTAGCAAGTACAAAAACATTGGTGAGAATCCAATGCCCCAAAAACCCAAGGTTTCCTCCGCAAGGTTCATCCACGTAGGGGTGAGTCGGGGCCTAAGATCAGGCCGAAAGGCATTCTTAAGATGTTCTTGTTAGTATATATCTTAGCATTTTTTAGATTAATGCATCTCATAAAATGCCTAAATTTTCAACCATCAAAAAAATTGTCGTCATTTTCGAAAGTGCTAGCTTTGTTGTGTCATTTGAAACCACCCCCTCTACAAGATGGTGGTGCCAACTTGAAGATCTGGCGTGTCCGATCTATGTTGTGGTTTACTTCCATCCACTGTGAGCACGTGGTCAAGGAAAGCGCACTGATCCTCCTCTTTCTCCTAAGAGAGTAGTTTCAATGAGATAGATAACATGTTCAGGGGGGGCTCTTATTAGTATCATACCTAAGAGTATCATGTAGGTGTACATGGATGCGCCTACGTGCAAGGACATGTGGAATACACTTGAGGCCAAGTTCGAGGTTTGTCGATGCTGGCGAGCTATACACCATGGAGTAGTTCTATGACAAGATGGTCAATGACTAATCTATGGGTGAACAGGCTCATGGTATACAAATGCTAGCAAAGGAACCGAAGAACATGGAGTGTGTGCCACCCGACAAGTTTGTGGTCACGGTATCATCGCTAAGCCGCCACCTACTTGGCCGGCTTTCACCACTTCTCTAAAACACCATATGCAGGAGTTTAGTGTGACTAACCTCATTGCCACCCTTGGTGTGGAAGAGAATACAAGGGCAAAGGACACTCATGGCAAGAAGGTGTATGATGAGGGAGGTTCTAGCACCAATCTACTGCGAAGAAGAAGAACCCTTAGGCATTTCGTGAGGAAAAAAAAAAACAAGAATACCATCAAGCCCAAGGCTTCAAATTTCAAAAAGAAGAACAACAAGGAAAAGGGTCTTTGTTTTGTCTATGGTGTTGATGATCATTGGGCAAAGGAGTGCCCTAACCGCAAGGACAAAACCAAAGGAGTTTGCTAACATGGTGATTAGTGAGGCTAGAGTATTGGGGTATGGTTAATATTTACCTACAATTCTTTCAGTTTGTCTCTCTCCTGACTGGTGGGTTTGACATAGGTGCTAATATTCATGTATGTGTTGACATTTATTTGTTTTCTACTTATTAGGAGGTCGAGGTCCTCCCTATTGATGGGAAACGTTACGCTGCTGTTGTTCATGTTGTTGGTACGGTCAATCCGAGGTTTACTTCCGAAAAAGATCATGCAACCGAAGAACATGCAACATGTCCCCTCCATCAAGAAGAATCACATCAGTGGCTCTCTACTTTGTAGAGATGGTTTTAAACTTGCTTTTGAATCCAATAAATGTGTTGTATCCAAATTTGTAACTTTTATTGGCACGGGCTATGAAAGCGGGGGCTTGTTTCACTTCTCTTTTTGTAAACCATGTGAGACATGGAGATGAACGAACCTAATGTTTGGCATTCATGATTATGTCACATTAATTTTGGATGTATGACGCGCTTAGCTAATTAATATGAGTTTAATCCCTAAATTTGATTTGATCAACAGATCTAAGTGCCATGTTTGCATTGAAGCCAAACAACCTCACAAGCCTCATAAGGCCGTAAAAGAGGCGAGAAACTTGGCACCTCTAGACCTCATTCACTCTGATGTGTGCGAGATGAATGGTGTGCTAATAAAAGGAGGAAAGAAATACTTCATGACCTTTATTGACGTTTGTGCTAAATTTTGCTACGTATACTTGCTAAAAACTAAGATGAAGCTTTGCACTATTTTAAAATCTATAAGCTAAAGTAGGGAACCAACTTGAGAGGAAAAATCAAAACAGCTTGTGGTCCGATCGTGGAGGAGAATATTTTTATCATGGGTTTGACCCTTTTACGCAAAGGAACATGGAATTATTCACGAGAGAGGACACCGCCTTACTCTCCCCTATCAAATGCTATTGCTAAAAAAGAAAGAACCGCACACTATCTCGACTTGGTTAATGCCATGTTGGACACCGGGGACTTCCCAAGGAATGGAATGGTGAGGCTAGGTTGACTACGAGTCATGTCCCGAATAGAGTTCCCACAAAGAATAAAGAAGTAACACCATTCGAGGAATGGGAAAAGAGAAAATTAAATATCTCCTACCTGCAGCAAGACTTGGGAATGTTTGGCCAAAGTAAACGTGCCAATTATAAAGAAGAACAAACTTGGACCAAAGACTAGAGATAGTTTATTCCTCGCTTATGCTCTTAACCACATGGGTTATAGGTTTTTAATTATTAGATCTGGTGTACCTAACAAGCTAGTCGGTGTAGTATTTGAATCCGTAGATGCTAAATTGTTTGAGAATGAGTTTCTGATGAAAGGAAATGCACCTAGCACATCTAGCGATGAAGTGACTATATATTTTCCCCTAACATTTTTGTGCCAACCTAACATGTTGAACAAAGAACTATGGAAAATCATGAGGAGGATAATATTGAGGTCACTCGGAAGAGTAAGAGACAGAGGGTAACAAAATCCTTTGGTGATGGCTTCACTATATACCTCGTGGATGATACCCCAAAAACCATTGATGAGTCATATTCCTCTCCCGACACTAACTACTTTGGAAGGAAGCAGTTTGATGTGAGATGGATTCTATTATATCTAATGGTACTTGGGAAGTTGTTAATCATCCCTATGGATGCAAATCTATGGGACAAAAAAAAAGAGTGTTCAAAAAGAAACTAAGGCCTATGGTACTATTGAAAAGTACAAGGCTTGGTTTGTGGCCAAGGATAACACTTTCGAAAGAAGGAGAGGACTTCTTTGATACTTATTCACCAGTTACTTGCCCGATTGACCAACATTCGAGTACTACATGCTCGGCTGCCTCACATAATCTTCTCGTCCATCAAATGGATGTTAAGATAGCCTTTTCTAAGTGGAGATTTAGAAGAGGAAATTTACATGGAGCTGCCCTGAAGGATTTGTAGTGCAAGGTTAAGAAGGAAATGTGTGTAAATTGTTGAAGTCCTTGAATGGCCTAAAGTATGCACCAAACATTGGCATGAAAAAATTGACAAAACCTTGACTTCATTGGCTTTGTTGCGAACGAAGTCGACAAGTGTGTGTATTGCCGCCACGAAGGGGGAGAGACAAGAATAATGGGTTTGTATGTGGATGATATACTAATATTTGGGACAAGCCTCAATGTGATTCAGGAGGTCAAGGCTTTCCCCGTCACAAAAATTTTGACATGAAGGACCCAGGGAGTAGCTAATGTAATACTAAGCATAAAGCTACCGAGAGAATGAAATGATGGGGGTGATTTTGGTACAATCTCATTATGTGCAAAATGTTCTAATCCACTTCGGCTACAATGATTGCAAACCTATTTCCACTCCTTATGAGTATACTAAGGAAGAATAAAAGGATAATGAGAGATTAGCTGAGAACTCCCAAATAATTGGCTCGTTAATGTACCTAGCATGTGCTACAAGGCCTGACATCTCATTTGCTATGAGCAAACTAAACCAGTTCATATCAAACCTAGGAGAGGATCATTGGAATGCTCTTGAGAGAGTAATGTGCTATTCGAAAGGGGTTTGACAAGCTACAACATTCACTAAACCGGATACCCAAAGGTATTGGAGGGTTATAGTGATGCAAACTAGATATCCGGTGCCGATGGTTAGAAAGCCACAAGTGGATATACGCTCACTCTTCGAGGTGGCGCTATTTCTTGAAGTCTTGCAAGCGCACTATCATAACGAAGTCTACAATGGAAGCAAAACTAATCGCACTTGACACCGCCGGCTTTTGGGCATTCTTGGTTAACCGAAATCGATCCGTTCTGTCCTTCGGTTATCACTAAAATTTGGTTACCTAAAAAAACTGAACCAATCGATTCTTTTCAAAACATGAAACCGAAAAAATCAGGTTCGCTTATTTCGGTTCGGTTCTCGGTTATAACCGAAACCGAGTAAATTCGCGAGAGAAAAAGACAAAAATGGAGTGACGAAAATTCAAGCACCGCTATCTAGAGCCCCCATGTCCTCGCCCACTCGAGGGGTGACCGGGTGAGTAGTCGTTGTCGCACCACTAACTACCGCCGCCGCTGGACCTTAGAAGCCCGTGGATGTGATGCCGCCGACATTGGAAGCCACCGCCGCTAGATCTATGATGCTATGCCGCCGTCATGGGGATGCCCCCTCGCTAGCAAATGAGCGGCGACGACAACTCAACACCTTAGCCTCCCTATCGACCGCCTTTGGTGATGTCGTGATTCGAGAGGGTCCCGTGACTAGGATTTGGAGGGACTGGTGGCGGCGGAGGGCGTAAGAGTGGGGATTCGCCGAGTCACGGTCGGGACAGGAGATGCGGGGTTCGGGATAGCATTGCCATGTCGAAATGTTGGGGGCGGCTTTAGGATAGCATCGTGTGTTTGGTCGTGGGAGTGGGGGAGTGGCACTCCCGACGGGGAGGATTAGGCTTATATGGCTAGGGTTTTGCTCTATTTGGGTTGGGACATGTATTGTATTCCATGGGCCTTCGTATAACTTCGCTTAGAACCAAATTGGAATTGAAACCAATCAGTTCGATAGTTTCGGTTCGGTTCTCGCTTGGTTCGGTTTGGTTTTCGGTTTTTGGTTTTTCGTGCCCAGCCGAGACACCGCCACTATTGAGGCTAAATGGCTTCATAAGCTCCTTATGGATTTGCCGGTGGTTGAGAAACCTATACCTACAATTCCTATAAATTGTGATAATCAAACGGTGATAACTAAAGTTCACAGTTCTAAGGACCACATGAAGACCACCAGACATGTAAGACGATGGTTGAAATATGTCAGAAAATTGAGAAAATCCATAGTAATAGCTTTGGACTATGTCCTTATGACTAAAACTCTAGGAAATCAAATTACAAATGGATTATCACATAATGTGATAGGTAGTGCATCAAGTGAGATGGGACTGACAACCACCTAAGGTATACCATAGTGACTCAAGCCGGTGGTAGATGGGGAGAAGAGACCCTTGCAAGGTCCATCTCTTTAGAAAATGTACTTCTCTTCTAACCGCACGGTTGTTCGAGAGTGGTCGGTGCAAAGCGTAGATGTTGTCCTATAGGACATCTTAAAAGGAACATACCTATGTGAGTTTGATCTAACCACAGTCTATGAGATTTGGGTGATCTCTAGATACTCATGAAAAGACCTAGAGTTTGACTCATATGCTCCAACCCGAGGGATGCTTTAGGCAGCCTTGTATCGATAAGAAATCATGAAAGCCTTACACCACACAAAATTGATAATTCAAGGCATAGTTCATTGTCCAGTTGTGGGTAAAGTGCAAACCTCCTTTCTAGATGGATGTTCAATTTATCGAGTCTCAAAGAAAACACAGATATATCAAACAAACTCAAGAACTGAGAGACCATACAATATGCGACTTTTTGACTTTGATGGGGATTGTTGGATTCATTGTGCTTGGCCCATTAATTATCTAGCAATTAATCAAAGGAACTCGAAAGGCTCACAATTAGTGCTAAGTGGGAGTGGATTAATTAGTACCAAATGATACACTCACTAAGAGAGTGTTAAATGTAAATAGGGAGTTAGTTGATGCTCCCATTGAGGAGTTCAAAGGGAGTGTGGGTATTGATGGTGCATAAAGTCTAAAATCAATTAGTTATTTTCCCAACAAACAATGGACCAATGCTATTGAAAGATGATAATTACTAAGAAATTCCACGAGTTTTGGTGTATACTCTATTTTGTTGGATGAGCTCAAAAGTGTAGAAATGTGAGAAAATAAAGAAACTGAAGAAAAGGACTTCAACAAAAACATTAGTGTAAATTTGAAGGACCTAAAGCACAAGAGAAGACTCCCCATCATAGGTGGGCGCCACATCTGACAAGGTGAGGACTGCTGCCCCTACTAGGTGGATCCACATGTCTATCTTCTGGAACCTTGTTCCAACCAACCTTGAGGTTACATCAAAGCCGCCGCTCAATGAAGTCGGTTTGATCCAACGGCTGAGATTCATCCTAAGAGGCTATATAAGCAGAGGCAGATCACCCCCTAAAACCCTAATTCATTGTTAGCAATTTATTGTTATCAGTAGAGTTTAGAGAAGATGAGATCTCCATGTTTGGAGCTAGAGAGCATAATTCCATCTAGCTACTACAGATCTTGATTAGCAAACAAGTTTATTAGAAATAGAGAGATTAGTAAGGAGTAGATCGAAGGAGTTCCTACCACAACTCTTGTTGTATTCTGTGGGATCATTCTCTTCATGAGAGGAGCTTGTTTATGAGATTATCTGGTATTCGACTTCATAGTTCAAGTGAGTTTTGGTTTATTTTATTCTTCAAGTTTGCAACTCTCTCTTGAGTACTTTAATCCTGGTTGCTCTAGAATAAAGGAGTAATTCTTAGTTTTAGCATGGTGTTTAGATTATGTTTGCTTTTGAATACCCTCTATTGGCCCGGATTCGGTGGTAGTATCATAAAGGTGACATTTATAGCTTTATTGAATTCTCTGTAGCCCACCTCTCGTCAATAGGTGAACGATAGACTTTTGACTATTTTAGTAACGTAACTCTGTCTTACATGGCAACCTATCCTGTGAAAACCAACTTCCTGTGCAAACTATGAAAACTCCAATCTAAATCGCAGGATGCTCATCCGATGGCCAGAGGTGGATGTGGGTTATTTTAGCACTTAAACCCCTCCACTCATCCTACCTAATTTTATATTTTGCAAATCAGCCCACCTAAATCCCACTCAGCTCCATTCCCATCTTGCCGTGAGTTTTTGTCGTGCAAGAGATCACGCCCCACGCTGGTTCAAACTTAACCGCCTTGGCAACCTATTAATTCTAGTAGGTATGTTGGCATGGATGATGTTCCCCTTTGGTCACCGAAGATGCGAAAACGTCACTAGTATTCATTTGTGACGAGCTGGTGACGATTTCAAATCGTCAAAAGGTCGCGTCACATTTGTTCATCGCTGACGAAATGCATATTTTTGTCGAGAATTAGCGTCCATAATAGAATAAGTAAAACAAAGTTTATCAAGATTAGAATTATAATAACAGAAGTTATCTTGTTATCTAACTAATTTCTTAAGTACTTCGGTTTGTGAAGTGGATTAGGTAAACCTAGTTATATTCACCTATAATTTGTTTTGGTTATTTAAAACTAGGAGTTCTTCTTTTAGTGAAGTTCTACAACAACATTTATATCTGTGTGCTTACAGATATATTAATCTTTATTGTGTACATATAATTTATACCAACGGTGGGAGAACCACACGCCTCTGCCGCCGCCGTTGTGTCGTGCCGAGCCATGCCGAGCCACGCCTGGGCTTGTGCTTGTGGCGTGGCCTTGGCCTAGACGGCTAGATATGGGCCAGCGAACGGTCATAGAGGGCAAATCCGGTTCCAACGGCTAGATGGCGCAGCCAATGGTCACAGAGGGCAAATGAGTAAAAGCACATGTGTGGTGTGTGCCCTAGTGGCCCTTTGTAAATACGACGATTGTATCCCTTCTCCCTGAACCCTTGCCGTCACATTGTGTTCTTGTTCTTGAGTTTTAGTTGTTCTTTGCCATCTCCGGCAAGAGAACCCTGTGCCGAGCTCCGGAACTTCTGTTCATTCGTGTACCTGCTCGGGTAGGGGCAATCAAGTTATTTGGGGAGCTTGGGTTTCCGTGCTACTGCGCACTCTCCTTCCGACAAATCTCTGTTGACCGTAGCAACAATGGTGCCTGTAGACGAGGAGCGCGGCTGAAGGTGCCACTGGTTCTAGTGATCTCACTGCCGCGGGCACTGGCGGTCGATCTACCCAAGGATATAATCCTAAACATCTTCTCTTCGTGCCATTCCCGCCCATGCCTGATCGCACGACCACACAAACACACTCATCCATGGAGTCTTGCACTTGGCACCGATGTCAGATACGATATACACAAATTACGGTGGAAATTATTAAGTAAACAAGTCATCATCTGTAAGTAATACTATTTATTAAGATTTAATAAATCATAAATCAATATGTTTTCTGCATGATTGCATCCCTAATTCCCTATATTACATTGTGTAGTAGAATACATACCCGTTCCTCTACCAAGCTATAAATGCCAAACATGAAACAGACGATGCGGATTATTGGTGTGAGTGGTCACTGGTGAGGGGAATCCAAGCTCACCCACCTAGTAGGATCGAATAATCAAGCTGCGATCGACCGGCACACCGGGCAGGTCTGGTGCGCGGCGAGCCAACGGTCGATGCACCCAACGTGGTACACATGCATGCAGGCCGGCAGCTGCCGCACCATCTCCCCTTCCTTCACCGCGCCGAGGCACACCGCGCACTCGAGTGCGCTGCCACCATGCTCGAGGTCCTGGGGAGCATAAGAGAAGGCCGGCAGGGTCGTCTCTACTCCCGGGAGGGAATGGATCGCCGCCACCGCCTCAATGCTGCCGGAGGCCGTGGCGCCGGGCACCCTGTGCCCATATTCGGAACCAGGACGGTCCCTTCTCCTGCGACAGTAGCACAACAGGAATGTTGTCGTTGCTGTGACCAAGACGATAGCGGAGGAGACGAATAACAGGGATACGGCCAACGAAATGGCTAGTGTGCGAGGCGGTGACCTTGGCGGTGGCGGCGAGCTTGGGGGCTGCGACATGATAGTGTATGCTGAAGTTAGGACAGCTGCACACCATTACACCTTCACTCTGATTTTGTGCTCGAGACAGCACGAAGTTTCTTCTATCTGTGCAGAGAAATCAAACAAAACCGTGTTGATTCAACGCAAGTTATGCATTGGTCATATGTCTATCCTTTTGCATGACAGTAGCGATAATAATGTACTATTGTTTTGGTAGACTATTAGCTGATCTTAGTTTTGTTTATTTGTCTTGTCCCTTTCCAATGAGATTTCAAACCTCCTCGAACGGAGGCGACGGGCGGACCCGAAAAGCATAAGACAGGTTGCTTCCGTTGTCGTTCTTTGCTGCTTAGCACGCGTGATGTGTATCTTCAGAAGAAGCTGGAATTTGAAGTTGTCTGGAAGTTGCTAATCAGGTCGCTTAACTTGGCGCCCAAGAATGTGTGTAATAATGTTGTTATTAATTTTCTTCAGGCTTGTCAAGTACGTAAACCATTTCTTATATTATTACTGCCACCTAATACAGTAGACAAGAAGAATCGCGCGTTGGCATCCCAACTGAATTTATCTAAGCCTGGGCAAAATACCCGATACCCATTACCCGAACCCGAAATATACGAACCCGACCCGAATTACCCGAACCCAAGGTACCTGATCCCAAATTCGGATAGTGATTTTAATTACCCGAAATTAGTTTGGGTAATTCGGGTAATACACTCCGGTACCCAAACTACCCGAACTACCCAAAGTTTTACCTTCATCTTTGTATTTATCACTTGTTGTTAGTTGAACACATGAAATTATCACTTTATTAAAATATAATTTTGTTGGTTTGAACGAGTGACTATAATGTATTATTCTCCACAAATTGTTGTTGAAATTCTACACAAATCGCAAGTAAAATTATGTTTAAACTGCTAATAAAATTTTGTCTAGTTTGTTGTTTTTTTGTAAATTCAGGTAGATTGGGTATATCCGAATCCGAACCCGAATTATCGGGTACCCGAAATTTCGGGTAGTGTTTTTTCGGGGCTAATATCGGGTAGCAGTTTTCATTACCCGAATTTCCAATTACCCGAATTACCCGACCCGAAAAAATCGGGTAACCCGAATGCCCAGGCTTAAATTTATCATCTCCATCTCCTCAATTATCACGTGCATGTAGGGCGCATAATACCAACTGCTTCATATATCGTTAGGAAATCAAACTAGGGGTGGGTCAACCACGGTTCTAACCGCTTCCGATCCTCCGACCCATTTAATTTGCACAGGAGCATCAGTTGGTCCATTCTACTGACCCTTGGAGCACCAATGGGTTATACGTACGGTTCGCTCCATGTTGTGTCCAAAAACTTCCTCTGGACAGGTCGAGCGCGCGACGGCCGTTCACATCTCAAGCACCAGCACGCCGAAGCAGCACGAGTTCCTGTCCCTCTCGGCCACGTTCCTTCCACCCTCCGTCCGTCGTGACGCCACAGGCTGCCACCGCGTACCTCTATCTCGTTAGTGCAGCTGCACGGGCAGGTCGGCGGCCGTGCCGCGGCGGCCCCGCTGTGCCGCACGGGCAGCTCTGTGCACCTGGCACTCACCACCGTGAGCTCTGCACACGCCGGGCCATGCACCCTAGACCGGCCCTCTGCGCCGCCGCAAGCCGTGCGCCACCACCGGGAGCCGTACGCCTAGCCGCAAGCTCCACGCGCGCCAGGCACCACCTAGATCCCGTCTGGGCTTGCAGCAGTTGGGCTAGAGGCAGTTGGGCTGCCAGTCCACCTCCCAGGTGGTGCCCAAACACTAGCCTGTCTAGGCTGGTGGCAGTTGGGCTGCCAGCCCAGCTCCCAGGTAGTGCCCAAACACCACCTCTGCCGGACCAGGTTGGTTTGAACCACTACACTAAACAAGGAGGGGTTGCCCATTTTTACAAGGTTGTATCTGGCCACGGCCTGGACGCTGGGCCGAGCTGGCCACGACCACTCTTCCAAACACGCCCACCGTATCCCTCTACTATCAGCCTCTATTTTTAGCATCCAAACTGTAATAAGGATCTCTACATTTGAGCCCCTATTTTATTGGGAACATATCTAGTGCAAACCAACCCTCCGTTCAACCATGAAAACTTCTAATCTAGGTCACAGGATGTAGATCCAAAGGGCACGAGGTGATAACCACTGCGAAGGTGGAAGGGGGATTTAAAAAGTTTGATTAGAGTGGGGGTTAATTGTAAAATTACCTAACCTTTGTATCAGCATCCTATGACCCAAATTAGAAGTTTGCATGGTTGCACAAACGGTTGGTTCGCACCTGATACGTTGCCTATTTTATTCTCTCCCTATTTCATTTTCTCTCATATTATGATATAACACCACTATATTTCAAATCCAAAAAATGTATAAACCGTACAAAAGAACCACATTTAAGTTCATGATTTCAAATCTCATATAAATTAAAACTCACTTTAGCCATACCAATTGTTTCAATTGGCATTGACAATGAAGTTTCATCAACATAGATATCGTCATGTGTGTCCAAATTTCATCTCGATCTAAAAGCCATGGCAATATACCTTAAATTCACAAGCAACTATACTGAAATATTGAAATTGAAATAAAAATATAGACAAGGTTCCTAAGATAAATCATTGCAGGCAAAGTGATTCCCTGCCCCCCCCCCCCACCCCCTGTTTTAACGTTCGTGTGGTAAACAGTCAATCCAATATTACTGTACCAGAGTAATGCATCATTCCCGTGTCTTATTGGCTCCAGCAACCCCCCACCCCGGGTCCTCCGGAGGCTGCTGGTAAGTTCTTGCGGCAAAGGATGGGCTCCAAATCGGCCTACCTGATCCTTGACCTGTCTCACTAGTTTCGGAGTTGATCCGATGACATCAACACAGTTGGATTACTACTATGACATGAGGTCACTTCTTTCTTCCTAGTTGAAGCAAAGAAAACATCTCCTAGTCTATCTTTTGAACCTATCATTGAGATGTGCAAATTTTCTGCGATGCAGGGGTCTTCGGCATGTTGTGTGCGACTGCATACAGCCAAGACGCATGGGCTCTCGGAGCTCGGGCGTTCGTCCCTTGGACCGCCCCGATGGTCCGACACACCCTCGTTGTTCACCCGGCCTTGGTGGGGCCATGACGGGCACCACCGCCCCTATCGTTGGTGGTTGGCTGTGACGAGGAGGCGGCGTCGCGGGCGGGCGGCAGGGACCGCTCAAGCTGCGTCGGCATTCACGCCAGAGCTCCATGGCCTGTCCTGTGGGGCAGGCTTCACCCAGCCCGACCCATTGACACGATAGTGGTGGGCCCCTATGCGCTGCGAACTCCACCACGCCCCATTCACTAGATGGTGGGCGCTCTGCTGGCCCTACTAGGTCTACGCTGGTGGGCACTCCTTCGAGTGAGGTCAGCGATGGGACTGCCCAACGCCGCCTTGACAACTTCATCAGTGTAGTCACACAAAAGAAGAATTCTCCTCTCATTCTTGAGCCTCCGAAGCAGCCCCCTGCTAAGCCGATGTTGCCGCGGCAGAGTAGGCAGTTGGCGGCTCAGCCCCTCTCTTGAGGACCGGCTTCCAAGCGTGGAGAGGTGCTGATCAAGCAACGTTTGGGATCCATCATGGGCCCACCACCGTATGGGCTTCAGCGCCAGACGTGTAGTACAAGCTCCTCACCGGAGACATGACAGAGGACGATGCCAAGATGCTTGACATGTTCTTCCTAGTTGTACAACCGCAGAGACCAATGGTGAGATGCAAGGTCACCTCCTAGGTCGTGTCATGGCGTCAGTACTAGGTGTTTACTTTATGTAATGTCGACCTAAAGATCTTTTCGCCAGGATGGTCTAGCTATGGTTGTTTCTTTGACCTCCTTGGGCGCTCGCCAAGCGTGTTGTGTAAACTTTATTCCTTCTAATATACAGATTTGGTGTTGTGTTATTACAGGATGCTCATCTAGTGGCTTTCTTGAGCAAGGTTGTTTCTGGTAAAAATAAAGCTTTCTCAACGTATGACAAACAATGCATGACAATCATTTTTGTTGTGGATAAATGGAGGGCCTATTTGCAACATGCTCCATTTGTATTCTTGTTGACCTATTTCCTTCCAATTCAATAATGGATGTATCCTTCTATAATCTGATTGGCTGGAACAAGTTAAGTTGGGCTACAGTGAAGACCCTAAGTCAATGCAATTGTTCGATAGCCATACTGGAGATTTTATAGTGAGTAATGGGGTAATAAAGCACCAAGGAAGGATTTGGTTGATGTCCAATGCACTAGCTCAGCAACATGTGTTGCAGGCTATTCACAACTATGGTATAGGAGGACACTTTGGGTTTCAGGCAACTTACTACAAAATCAGACAGTTGTTCTGTTGGCCAGGCATGAAGGATGCAATTGTCAGGTTTGTCCACGAATGTGTAGTATGCCAATAGGCAAAGGTGGAGCATCGCAAATCTGGTTTATTGCAATCTCTTCTAGTTCCAACTCAAGCATATGGCAGCTGGTCTATATGGACTTCATAGAAGGTCTACAAAATTCGTAGAGATATGATACAATTATGGTAGTCATAAATAAGTTCACCAAATATAGGCGTTTTATCCCTTTGGCTCATCCATTTTTAGTCCTGGCTATGGCTTAGGCTTACATTGATTATGTGTATCGGCAAGATGGGTTGCCTCATGGAATTATATTTGACAGAGACAAGATATTTACAAGTACTATTTGGAGAGAATTGTTTAGGTTGTATGACACTAAACTCGTGATGAGTTCCTCTTGTCATGCCCAGATAGATGGACAAACTGAGTGTTTGAATCAGTGTTCGGAAAGGTTTCTCGGATGTGTGTGAATGCTTGCCCTAGGTAATGGAATAAATGGTTTTGTGTGGCAGAGTCATGGTACAATACAAGCTACCATTCAGCAATTGGACGCTCTCCCTTTGAAGCTCTCTGTCGGTATGCTCCTCGGCTGTTTGGGTTAACCAATGAATTACAATTATATTGTCCTGATTTGGGTTAACCAATGAATTACAATTATATGTTAGAGAGAAATCTGCTATTTGATGCCATTCAACATCATTTGCAAAGAGCCCATCATAGGATGAAATCATATGCAGATAAGGGTCGTACTGAACGTGCTTTTGATGTGGGTGATTTGGTATATGGGAAGCTGCAGCCCTATATTCAAATCTTCATAAATGTTTTTAACAAAGAAGATATTCCTTGGGTTCATCGTGTATGGGAAAAGCATTATAAAAATGGTAAGCTTCCTAGCCATATTAAAAAGGGCTCTTTCTCGTGGAGAGATATTTTG
>JADLZK010004302.1:0-31746 GCA_015847255.1 Hyparrhenia diplandra | reverse complement strand
CGGCGGATATTTTCCTGGGTGGCGATCTTTTCCCGATCGCGATCCCTATGGGCGCCGATCACCCGGCTGGTGCTCGCCTCGCCTCGCTGGCGGGACGCGTTTTACTCGTGCTGATGCTCGGCGTGAGCTGGCCCACGCTCCGCCAAGGCCGCACACAAGCCGGCGAGTGCAGTGCCCATGACCGCTCGGAAGTTGGCGACGGCGTTCGGCTTTAGGCGAAAGAATGAGCCCACGAGCTCCCTTTTTCTCATATTTCTTCTCCTTTACCCTTTTCTCATTTCTTTCTTCTCCCAACTTTGTGTGTCACACATATATGTTTATATTATAAATATTCACACAAATACAAGTATATTATCATGACCTTTATCTTGAGAATATTTATCATCGTACTCATGTAAATATTCATATATGTGTGTGCACACACTTCTCCCCAACTCTTGTCATTTCATGTGTAATATATATATTATAAATATTTATACAAGCACACCTATATTACCATGACTTTTTATTGTCAAGAATATTCATTAGACGTGCTCATAAAAATATTCATATATATTTTTTTAGTACACACGTGTTTTCGTATTTATTATTCCTAGAGAAAATTGTAACTCATTCTCATGCATTATACTTCCATAAATAAATCTAGGACTTACCTTGCATCTTGGCCACCATAAAGCTCAACAAGCAACAAGCAAGGAAACCTAATATTCTAGATGGTGAGAGTTGAATGCAGGTTTTTGAAAAACAAAGGCTTTGGTTTAGCGGAAAATAAATCAAGTTTTAGTTGTAATTTGAAAAGTTTAAATTTTTAGTGAATTTTTAAAATGATGCAAAAACACACGGGTGTTACAAATCTACCCCACTTAGATGAATCGCGTCCTCGAGATTCCTAGTCTACAGGTGAAGGTCCTAATTAAGGCCTAAAGGGATAGAGATAGAGAGAGAGAGGGGAAACTTTCCATTGCTTACAAGTGTCGTGTTTTGTCGAACCTCTACGATTATCGTGCTACTCCGCCTCCAGGCAACACGACACTATGGAGGGCATGCCTTCTGCCGTTGACAATTATCGCTGCTTTTACCCCTTGTTCTTGATCTCGCATCGGGTCTTTGAAATCTTTGGGTCTTCTTTGGCGGCTACCCCACTTAGAGGATTGATTCCTATAGTGTCCTTGGTCTCCCCGGGGTCTTCGAGGTCTTCTAGTGCCTCGTCTTCTTGCTTGTTCCTTCATGGTCTTCTCGGGGGGTATCTCGTTGTCTGGATTCTTTTCGAGTAATGATCATCGTGGAACTTGGGATTCTATTTCTCGTTTGGAACCCTAAGTTTTTACTGGCCGCCGCTTATTTTATCATCTTAGCCCATTTTGTATTTCATTTCTTTTTTTGTTCTCGCCCCAATTTGTTCTTTTTTCTCTTGCCCGTTTGTGTTTTGTTTTCTTCACATAGCACTACCCCCACTTAGAAAATTTTTTCTTCTTATCCTCGCATCGTACTTCACTTATGTACCGTCATTTTATTAGCCGCTTTGGGAATCACGCCTTAGGTTGTGAGTTCACATATGGGTTTGGATTATCCGAGAGAGTTACAAATTTAGAGCAAAGCTAAAGATACGCTCTATAGTTACATCTCTCTGGGAGGGACTACTTTATTTTGCTCGGACGCGGTGGCTCTATTCTTGGTTCCGTGGATCCATCATCCGCTCGAGCGAGTCTTCTTCCCTTGGTCCGATGGATAGGAGGGGTCCCTCTTGTCCGGGTTCGCGTTGGCGTTGATGGTCCGGTGATGTCCGCCCCTTCTTCTCGTGGAGGGGTTAGCGTAAATCCCTTCCCTTTGCGAGTCCCGTCTTGTACATGTTGGACTTTCGCGCCTCGATGTGATGATGCAGCGCCTCTCCTGTTGGGCATGTTGCTCTTGGGTGGTCTTCGAGGTCTCGGCGAGTGTAGTCTCCCCGGGCGTACGGCGCGGTGACCTTCTCTCGTGCGTGGGCGTGTTCTCGAGGAGTTGCCGGACGTAGCATTCAGCTTGCTCGGCTTTCGATGGATCCGGTCTCTCATGGCAGCATCTTGTTGCTCGCATCGCTGCCGAGGGTGAGCGGTGTAGGGACATCGCTTGGATGATGGGACCCCTCTCCCGGATCGTGTAGGTCTTAAATAGGCAGTAGTCCGGATAGGGCGGTTCTTCGCTTCGGGTGGCAGTACTTCATGGGGGTGCGAGCCATGGGTTCTCTATAGAGGTGACAAAGGCGGAGTAGTTCCTTTTTATGCAGCGACGGCTTGGTAGGTGTCGGGGAAGTGAAAACCAATGGTGGTCATGCTCCATTCTTCCGTGAGGTGGGGTAATCTTGGCTCTTGGCGATGTGGATGGTGACTTCGCAAATGATGGGTGCCACGCTCTTCATACTCGTAGTCCCTTATACACGGGGCGGTCTTGATGCCAAGTGTAACACCCGCAGTTTTTGCATCATTTTAAAATTCACTAAAAATTTGAACTTTTTCGAATTACAACTAAAAATTGATTTATTTTCCGCTAAACCAAAACCCCGCTTTTGAAAACCTCGCATTTCAAAATCCCACCATATAGAAAAACTAGGTTCCTCTCGCTTGTTGCTTGTTGAACTTTATGGTGACCCCGAAGGTGCAAGGTAAGCCCTAGATTTAAATTGTGGAAATATTGCATGAGTAATGATTTACAAAATTATCTCGAATCAAACACTCAAACTCGTGTGTACCTACATATATGAATATTTTTATGAGCACGACAAATAATTATCCTCGGCAATAAAGTCGTAGAGAGATATACATGTGCTCGTGGAAATATTTACAAAAATATATATTAGGCCACACATGAAATAATAGGAAGAAAGGGCATGTGTGTGTGTATACATATTTATCTATACAAGTGCCATGGTAATAATAATAACTTTCATAAGTGAAAGTCATGAGAAAACATGGGAGCTTGTATAAATATTTATGATATATAAATGTTTACACACATAAGATAATGGGTGAGAGAATAAAGGAGAAAGAAAGAAAGAATAAGGGAAAAGAAAAGAGAAAAAAATTGGAAAAGAGCTCACGGGGCTCATTCTCCTCCCTTTCCCCTTCCGGCCCACCGAGCCTGCTCTTCCCTTCCCTTCCCTCCTTTCGCACACAAGCGTGCCGCCCGGCCATGCAGCCCAAGCCAGAGAATGAAGCCCGCCACGGTCTCCTTTTCCTCTTCACGCCGCTACAGGGACCCGCGGCCTCCGCTGCCGTTTTCCACCTCCTCCCGCCTCGCGATGACCGCGGATGCGGGAGGCATCTCGTGCTTCCGCCGCAGACGAGCCCTCCCGGTGAAGTAGACGCACACGGAGGGGAGGCATAACGCCCGCCGACGTTGGCCGCATCGCGTAGCATGCCTTTTGACCCGATGCCGCGGGCCGGCGACACGCGTCTGGCAGCGGAGTCGGCCATGGCCAGCGCAACCGACGAGCCGCGCCGGTCTTTGCTGATCTAAGACGGCGCATGCGCCCCCTCCCACGATCCTCCTAATCACTACCCGAGACGACGGCACGCCACGCCGGCGGCAAAGGGTCAACGGCATTATCACCACGAGGCGAGCTCGGCATTGCCGCCATAGCGTAGCCCAATCGCCACCGTGGATGACGAGATTTTAACGATGACCAGCTCACTAACGCTGGATGCCAGCACGGCTACCGAGGAGCCAGCTCTGAGGTCGTGAATGGCTCGGCGACCGGTCGGAAAAGATCTCGTGGAGGTGGAGTTTCCGTCGGCGAGTGCCCGCGGCGAGGCTATAAATAGCCTCCCCGGCTCACGATCGAGCTTCGCCAACCCCTCATGAGCTCCGCCCAAGCGTGGAACGCGCGGTGCTCGCGCCTTGGCCATCCCTCCCCTCCTCCTCTCCCCTCGAATCGCGATTGCCCCCAACCGAGCTCCCGCCGCCGCCCAGCCGAGGTCGGGAGCCTTCGCCGTAAGTAGTCGCCTTTGGGTCGACCTAATCAGGTCAAGAAGCCTCCCGAGCCTTGCTCTTCTATTTCCCCTAATCGCCCTCGTTGGCATTGAGATGCCCGGATGCCGTAACGCCGCCGGAACGCCGCCACACCCGTGCCGCCGTGGGGACTCCTCCATTGCTGCCCCAAACCGCGCCATCAAGCTTCCGGATGAAGCCCGAGGTCGACGCACCCCCGTGATGATGATTGGGTCAAGAACGACGACTCCGGCCATCTCCGGCGAGGAACCGCCCTTGACCGGAGACCGACGGCGTGAGCACCCGACGCCGCCATTAATCGTTGAAACGGGCGTTAGGGCGGGAACCAACCAGACGCCGACACGCCGCCCTCTACCGTTTCCCCCCAACAAAATGTTAGGGGCAACACAGTAGCACACGTGGCGCCTTACGTACGCGGCCACCGTAGGCCCACTGACCCACGTGTCATCCACGTGTGGATAGACAAAGGTCTTGGGTACACTAGTCTAATTGCTAGGTCTACCCTTGCTATGGTACACAATGTTGTAAAAGTTGACCTTCCCATGTCGAAAAAATTCTTAAAAATTTGTAAATTCATTATTTGAATTATAGAATTTTAATTAGGGATTAATATTATTACATGATAAAATTATATTATAATATTACTCTAATGATTTAATTAGGGATTAATATTGTAAATTCCATATCTCATGCAATATAACTCCGTTTACAAGTGAAACGACTTCCATAGTTTATCTAAAAATCTAGCCCTATGCATCTAACCCCTTATCACCATAATGTTCTATGTTTGTTTTGCATGTCATAGTTCAAGCTAGGTTATCGCCGATCGCTGGTAGCTATCGCCGACCCCGGATTAGGAGTTTCATCCTGATCAAGCGGGAGACGCCCAACGCTAGTGCCGAAGTTGTAAGAACCTCCCGTGCAAGTCCTTACCCCCTAATTATGACTTAATATAATGATGAATGATGATATAAGATGACTAAGTAAGATCGATGTAACCCGAGTAATAATGTGAACCCTCCAACAAAAGGTGAGTGGTGATTGTCTACATGGAGGTGGACTAATCACAATCGGGGATGAATCCCATGAGAGATGCTCGCCTCCCTAAGGACCTGTTCATAGACCTTCTACCTAGTGCGATATTTTTCAGCATGTACCACACGCGCCGCTTATGGGACGGCTTGATTCACACCCCCGGGTTGAGGTATAATTGGGATCTAAGGTGGCCGGAGCAGGCAAACGATCGATTAGGAGTAGACATGGGGAGAGTGGCCCCATGGTCCCAAGTTGGGCGGATGCGAGTGGTCTTCCACGAAAGTGTTTGGGCGCGGTGGCGCAAAGGCTAGAGGCACATATTGATGATTTGAGATTGAGAGTGGTGTTGACAAAGATAGGTTGGGTAATTAGGTATTACCCGAAGTCGCGGGTGATTTGGTATCACCATATTGTCTAGGTGATGCGTCATCCTTGTGGTGGCGTGTTATCCTTCCAACCCCGAGAAGTCGCGGGTGAAGATTATACCAATATACCTAGAGTAGCACTCAAGCCGGTACGGATCTCGTTAGGTCCGCCGTAAGCCATGACGGTGGCGAGGCAACACCTATCGTGTGGAGAAATTTGTACAACCTCTCGCAGAGTTACTTAAACCTATTCAATAGCCACGCCCTTGAATGGGCGAATGCTAGGCAAGAACATCTATGATTAGATATAACTAACCTTTATGATATGTGAAGGTGTTGGTAAGATGAGATAACCCCTAAACTAGTGAGAGCAGCTTTTAGAGACTCGCTAGGGCCCAACCCTTAATTTACCAAACCACCCCGTGTTTGGACTTGCCGAAATACCTCCAGTACTCACCCCTCCTCGCTTTTACGCATATCGGCACGTAAGAAGGTAAAGTCGCCTGTAAAGGACGCGTGCGTAGGAACCGTGGGGACGATCAAGTAGGAGTAAGGCTGAACCCAATTCCTATCCACTATCAAGATGCCTGTGGAATAAGGAGAAGTGCCCAGACGATATACCAACGCTTCGCAGTTGGCTACTCTGATCTTCATAACCCAGCTAGGTGTCACTTCGTCACCAATCGTAAGATCTTCTATCCTATACATTTCTTGCTCGGTATTATTCATATAACCGATTCTCACTACGTGGATCGCTAAACGTATTGGTAGCGTGATCCCGGGCGCCAATACGCGTGATTAAAAGTCCCATTAAAAGTGGGGCGTGACACCAAGGTTCAAAGATAGTGGCATAGAGAAGCCGGGAAATCCGGGGTGTCGACAAAGATCGGTCGCTAACCCAAGTGCCGGCCATTTTGGCGATGCTTGGTGGTGGTTCTCGGGTAGTGGATGGCAATGAGTGTGATGGCCGAGGTGGAGGATGGAGGCTAGCAAAGGAATGTTTGGAGTGGGATGGTGGTGAGAGCGATGGTGGTGCTCTTTTTATAAAGTGGGTCGAAGGCGATGGCTTCGGGAGAAGCTTGGTTGACTGGTATCGTGGCTGGGGTGTGGTAGTGTATGGTGGAAGGATAGGGAGTGAGTCTCCTCAGATTCATTGACCTTGGCGATAGTGGTGTGGTCATGGGGACCGTGGTGGTCTTGGCCGGTGGATTCCCTTTATAGTGGAAACCGTGGCGCCTTCTCAATTGTCGGCATACCGCTTTCCGATATTTACAGATGCTTCGGGGCATTGGTGCGCTTTGGGCATAAATATCTTTTATGGGCTTGATGACTATCTTCAATCACCGTAGTCTTCTCATCTTCAACTTGCGGTTCCAATGTTCGGCTCTAGCTTGCATGCATTCGGCATTGGTTGTCACTTTCGAATCGCTGCCTGTAATCTTGATCCGCTCCACGGTCGTGGTTCGGGTTAGGTAACAGCAGTGACGCCAGCCTTTCGGCATTGAGGTGACACACATTGCCGGTAATGTTGCACGGGTCGCAAGCACAAGAACACCGAGGCGACGGGCGCGGTGACGGTAAAAGAACACCGGTGCGTTCAACGGCTACAAATGTGGAATCCACTTGTTGTTGTCACGTTCCTGTAGGTTAGTTCCTAGTCTATTTGAACTAAAGGGGTATGGGAGGGAAAAGCACAAGGTACAATAGGGCTCTACCTAACTAAGGATTAGAGGGAAAGCAAGCATTTTAGGTAGGGATGGACTTTGGGGTATCCTAGTAACACCGTGTCGAACAAACACAAACTTACCTGTGCGCGAACGTATGAAAAGTTAGTCACGGCGAACTAAGTTTATGTGAAACTCGTCTTATTACTCGTGACTTGAGGGATTTTCCAATACGTTCACAGATCCTATCGGAATCTTCCTTCCATTAATCACTAGGTGTAGTAATAATGGAGAAATTTCCTTTAGGATTGAAAAGAATTAAGACATTATACTAACAAACAAGCGCGACAATAGGTCTCATCACAGGTCAGTTTCATAGATGATACAAGGTCGCATCACACATAGTGACTGCTATGATGATTATTGCGTGACTTTTCACCTACTAAAGGCCTCGAAGCTTAGGCATCTATGACTGCGAGCGAATGCTTAGCTACTAATGCTAAGACATTGCTTGCACAACAAGCTTGCAAAAGGATTTTGCTACTCGGACTTATTTCGCTGCTTGACTATGCCTTATCCGATGCTAGACTTGCACATTACTTTAGCGCCCATTTAGGTACTCGGACGACTTTGGCATTTCCAAATTGTACTTGCTGGCTAGCACTTGCATCCTTCCTGTTGGGAGCTTTTGAACATACAAGTTCATTAAGCACTTAGATACTTGGTCCTTATGAGACTATCGATTTTAATATCGAGGAAGGCCAAGGTATCTCAAGTACTTTAGCATCTTCGAGAGAAGTTGTGGAAATTCTCCTTTGGTCGTAGTCCGATTGAGATCATCCTTACTAGTCCATTGTTACTAGAGTTTCGATGTTAACATCGATTCCATAACATATGAACTATAATAGTAAGTAAGGCGTACTCAGAGCCACAAGTTTAAAAGTAGTTATCCTATGTGGAGTCAAAATTTCGTAACCCAAATTTCATCCTATGGACAAGCTCGCTCGATACCACTCTGTCACGCCCCACTTTTAATGGGTCGTTATCACACGCGGTTTGCGCCAGATCACGCCACAAACACGCCTATTAGTAATAGATAATGGTAAAACGTAAATAATAGTAAACCGAGCTAAAGAAATATAGGATGGAAAGGGGCTTACAAAGGGCTTACGAAACGGTCACCAAGTCGGGTTACAATATCGAGTTGGCCGAATCGAGAAGCGGTGGATTAACTAGGACACGCCTGCATCCACTCGCGCACTTGTGCATGGATGAAATCTGGGCTCCAACGCCCTTCTCCTAAGCAAACATCTTGCGAACTCCTACTCTACGCTGGTCCTCTACTTGTCGCTGATCTTACCTTCGCATGTGCCGATATCCGTAAAAATAGAGGGGTGAGTACGCACGTATTCGGCAAGTCCCAAACTGGGGTCGCAATTATTAAGGGTTTGGGCCCCAGCGTAGTCTCTAAAACCGCTTCTCGGTAGTTCCCCTCGGTTATCTCATGTCATCATCGGCCAGCCATGACACCACAAAGTTAGTCATCATCAAAGTGTATATCTAATCATAGATGTTCACGCCTAGCACTTGCCCATTCCAAGGACGTGGGCTATTCGAATAGATTCAATTAACACCGCAGAGGTGTACAAATTTCCCCACACGATAGGCACTTTGCCCTCACCACCTCAACTTGGCTCAAACAGCCCAACGAGATTCCGTACCGGCTTGGATGCCTCCTAGGTGTATTGGTATAATCCTCACCACGACTTCTGGGGGTTGGAAATGGGAAGATCACCTAGCATCCCATTAGCACACAAAGATTAAGGAAGATCACCTAGCATCCGCCAACTCATAAGTTTGTATACAATATCATCAATGCGCCAATTGTTTTACGTGGAGGATCACAAAGCAACCACGCCAACCCGACCTCTGAAGATCACTTAGCATCCGAGTCGCCCCCGATAGATCGTTGCCTCACGCCGCCACCTTGGATCCAATTATACCTCAACCCAACGGGTGTGAAATCAAGCCATCCCATCTCTAAGGAAAGTGGTCAGTACGTAATATTACACTAAGTAGAAGGCTTATGAACCGGTCCTTAGGGAGGCGAAAGTATCTCTCTCGCAGAATCCTACACGGCCGATTCCCCGTAGTAATCCATCTCACTATGAATTACTATCACCCACCTCTTTTGTTGGTTAGGTTCATTAGGCGTTCTTATATTACTCTTTATTACAACGTATGAGCGTAGATAACGTGGATGATTACGCCATCCGCTTAGCTCCATAGCTACGTTATCGCTCATACCACTATATACTAGTCCGATTATCATTATCATTATATCATCACATTATATCATCATATTAAGGTCATGATTAGGGGGTAAGGACTTGCCTGGGAGGTTCTTACGAATCGCAGACGATGTCGAACGCCTCTAGCTATCTTCTGGACGGAAAACTCCTAATCCGGCCGCCGCCGAAGGCTACTTGCGATCGGGCGATAAAACCCTAGCTTGAACTATGACATATAAAGCAAACATAGAACATTATGGTGGCAATAGGTTTGATGCATAGAGCTAGATTTTTGATGAATTATGGAAGTCGTTTCACGCTAAAACGGAGTTAAATTGCATGAGATATGGATTTTATAATATTAATCCCTAATTAAATCATTAGGGTAATATTATAATATAATTTTATCATGTAATAATATTGGAACTAATTACATGATAAAATTCTATAAATCTATTAATGAATTTACAAATTTTCTCGGAATTTTTCCTCTCGACACGGGAAGGTCTATTTATAAACTTCGCGGTACAAATACCGTGTACATAGTAATTTCAGTAGGGTATACGTAACTGTCCCCGTACACGTGGATGACATGTGGGTCCCGTGGACGCCACCTGGGTGCCACATCGGCTCCACGGGCCCTGAGTCGGCTTTGCCATTTGTGAGAACTGGCTGGGACGACCGGGCAACGCGGCGGGGCGCCTGGGTTGGTCCCTCGCCTTAGCGCCATTTACGTGTGGGACGGCGACGGCCGGTTGATCCCGGCCCCGCCATTCCCCATGGCGGCGCCTCGCCGGAGTTCGCCGGAGTGCCTTTAGCCTCGCTTCGAAAACTCGCCGCGAGGCTCGCTGAACCTCCCTCCTCTTCCCCGACTTGATGGCAAAATACTGAGCGACGGAGTGAGGCGCCGCCGGGCGTGATCGAGGCGGCGGAATTTGTGGCGGCTCGGCGCGCATACCGTGCCAAACTGCATCACAAAGAACAATTAGCCCGGGAAACGGAAGCGTAGAGCTTCGGGAGCTTATCGACCTGATCGACGGACCCACTAGGACTACTTTGTCGGGAACGCCTAGCCCTAGTCGCGACGCGGCACGACCGATTTGGGGGCAACTTGGATTCCGAAGAGGAATGAAGGAAAGGGAAGGTAGGGCGAGCAATCGAGCGTTTAGGTCGCCAGGAGCTTGTAGTGGAAGGGGCGAGGCGGATCGATGGCTGGTGGGGGGGTGGCTTATGGTCGGGGGTATTTAGCCGCCGGGCTCCGCCGGCGGATATTTTCCTGATGGCGATCTTTTCCGGACCGCGATCTCAGGGGCGCCGATCACGGGCCGGTGCTCGCCTCGCTCGCGCCCGGGCGGGCCCAATGTCCCGGGCGCGTGAGCGGCTCGCCCGGGGCCGCCCGCACACAGCCGGGCGAGTGCCGCCGCCATGACGGTGGCTCCGAAGTTCGGGCGCGTCAAGGCAGCCAGTACATTTGACTCCCGGCCCCCGTGAGAGAGGGCGACGCGAGGTGGAGCAGCCACGTGGCACCTCCGCCCCAGCCGTGCGCCTCGGGCGCCGCGGCCGCCCTGCCGCCGGCAGCTTGGCGCGCGCGTTGGCGCGGCTGGAGAAACCGTGAGGGCGGACGGATTCGCCACCGTGCTCGAGGATACGACGGGACAAGTGCCGTGGCGAGGTCAAGGGATGATGCGCCGCCGAGGACGGTGCCGTGGCGCGGGTCGCCTTGTCGCCTTGACACCACCGTGCGCAGGCCGAGCGGGCCACGGGTGTGTGGGCCCCGACGCGGTGGAGAAGACGACGATCCGACACGCTGGGTCCGGCTCGCCGGTGGGAGAGAAAGGGAGAAAGAGAGATGGGTCCGGGGTTGGCTTTCTTCGCCCGGCCGGGCCGGGCCGCCCATTCGCCACGCAGCGAAAGCGGGAGAGGGAGGGAAGGGTGTTGCCGCCGTAAAGAATGAGCCCACGAGCAGTTCCTTTCTTTTCTCATATTTCTTCTCCTTTACCCTTTTCTCATTTCTTTCTTCTCCCAACTTTGTGTGTCACACATATATGTTTATATTATAAATATTCACACAAATACAAGTATATTATCATGACCTTTATCTTGAGAATATTTATCATCGTACTCATGTAAATATTCATATATGTGTGTGCACACACTTCTCCCCAACTCTTGTCATTTCATGTGTAATATATATATTATAAATATTTATACAAGCACACCTATATTACCATGACTTTTATTGTCAAGAATATTCATTAGACGTGCTCATAAAAATATTCATATATATATTTTAGTACACACGTGTTTCGGTATTTATTATTCCCTAGAGAAAATTGTAACTCATTCTCATGCATTATACTTCCATAAATAAATCTAGGACTTACCTTGCATCTTGGCCACCATAAAGCTCAACAAGCAACAAGCAAGGAAACCTAATATTCTAGATGGTGAGAGTTGAATGCAGGTTTTTGAAAACAGGGCTTTGGTTTAGCGGAAAATAAATCAAGTTTTAGTTGTAATTTGAAAAGTTCAAATTTTTAGTGAATTTTTAAAATGATGCAAAAACACGGGTGTTACATCTAGACATCGCAACATACAACTGACCGTGATAGAACACCGGTGCGGGCAGATACACACCCATGTTCGGGATTATTTGGCCCCGTGACTTGTTGATCGTCATGGCGAAGCTCACCGATAGGAAACCGCTTCCTCTTAAACTCGAACGGAACATCTTATCGATGGGCATAGGGGTGTTCGAGGAAGGAATACCCCTTCCCAAAGATGCTGCCCCACCACAATTTCAGCGTCGATTGTATTTCTTAAGAACCCCCGCACCAAAGAGCCTTTGTACCGCTGTACGCCCCCATTGGCGTGATCAATATTCTCAGCAAGATCACAGACACACCCGAGCTTGAGCTTCGACGCGTGTGCAGCAAGCCGTTGGGGTTCGACTATTAAGGAACTCTACCGGATAGTAGTTATGTGGATCATCTACAGCGAGTCAAAACTATGATACACCATCTCGCCACCCTCGAACATATCAATCATTTTCATATTGATCATGTCCACCCGCCGTTACGCTGTAGATAAAATCGCCTCGGTGGTGATGTAGTCTTTATTCGCCATGTTTGCGCTTTAGATCTGGAAAGATCACCACCGATCAATGTACGAAGATCCTTCTCAACATCTTCAGAGTACGGGATACAAATCTCGTCTGGAATCCGTATATCGTCATCTCCGTAAACCTCTTCCGTTCCATTACCAATGCGCCACGTATAATTTGCAAACCACGGGTCACTCCGAGCCCTCATGTTGCGGACGAGCTTTAGGTGGCGCATGGATTCCCAAAGATAAGAGCTTAGTAGAGAAGTCTCCGACTATTTGAGCCCTAGATCCTTTCCGCACAACAGGGAGGACCTGTCTGAAATCCCCGCCAAAGACAACAGTCTTCCCATCAAACAGAAGGTCTGACCGGCTCATTGTATCTCGTGAGGCTCTTATCTCGCGGGCGCCCGGGCGGCGCCTTCGTGTCGATGAGTGCGCCGGTGGTGGAGACCTTTGCGCGGGCGTGACGGAGCAAAGTTAGTTGCACTCGCCGTGAACCAGGCTGGACGGGATCCCGACGAAGGCGTCGGCATCGCCGCCGGCCGGGTGGAGCAGCGGCGGCGGAGGGTGGAAGGTGGAACAACGCCTGCTCCTCTCCCTCGGACCTCGAACTACGTTGGCTTAGGGTTGCCCCCAAATTCACAGGTCGCGTGCGCACGCGCGAGGCAATGGCGATGACCACGGGCGATGGCAATTGCGGCGCACGACGGCAGCGTGGGAGCGGGTGTGCCGCGCAATGGGGCAAACTGGGAGAGCCGACACGACAGGCTGCTGCGGAGACGTGCTGCGCTGGCCGAGGGGATATGGCGGTGGTCGGGCGACGGGATTTGTTTGCGGCATGTGTCGGGTGCGGAGGGCTAAGCGAAGTTTCCTTTTTTTCATTTTGATTTTCTTTTTTAATTTTAATTCTTTCCATTTTTAAATTGTTGAGCTGCATGTGGTGGCAATAATTCTTTTCCATTTTTTTAATTGGTGAGGTGCATGCGCAGGTGCTGCAATTTTTTAGTCGCATGATCGGTGGTGATTGGGGGTTTCTAAAAATAGGTGAGTGCGGGTAGGGGATCGCATGCAAAGAGGCAAATGGACAAACTAAAAATTATCGCATCATTAGGCAGTCTTACTTTCGCTTTTTTTATGTTCTTTTTTTATGTTGTAGTTGTATGTATAGAGAGTATAGAGAAGAGATATCTTACTATTACTAATTAGATGCTTCAAAGAAGGCTCCACATTAATCCTCACCGTAAGCGCTTAGAAAAAAATTGTATAAATTACCACAAAAATCAGAAACATCTAGCCGTCAATATAATAAGGCTCAATTATCACTATCAATAATAATCATTGGATCAATTGTTTGATTTTCTAAAATTACCCACCACTGCCATTATGAGAATAATAATCATTGGATCAATTGTTTGATTTTCTAAAATTACCCAGCACTGCCATTACGAGAAAACAAAATAAATAATTGTCTAATTAATTTTTAACCACAAATCCCATGTATTACGTCGACTCTCACTGTACCAATCTAATTTAACCTACCCTATCGTATTTTTCTGCATCTCATGTTGCTCTCCCTGCCGACCGGCGTGCTACAAACCTCTCCAAGCAGCAGCTCACTTCATGCATCTAATCTAACTCTTCCGCCGCAACAACTCATGTACGTGAACCACTCGACGTTTCCTCCAGGTAACCCATCCATATCAATCTCAATTCCACCTTCTATAATGCTATTTCCATCACCAAAGCGACTCAGGCGGCGAGAGATGCAGCGAGATGGGCAACGGATCGAGAGCGTGCATCCGGCAAGGCAATTAACAGAACCTCCTTTCGGCGTGCGGGAGCAGGTTGTTGGCGCGCAGCAGTACGTGTGTCGTGTATGTGTATGCATGGGAGCGTGAAATTAAACAGTTGCATTGCTGTATGCATGTGGACACATGGATGTCGGATTGGTGTATGCATGTCATGCATGTGTCCGTGAGGAGATAGACCGCTCCTGTTCCTTCGTCAAGCAAATTAAACATGTACACATCCTTTATTTGGATTGGATTAGATTTGATTTGATTTGGCTTCGTTAACAACTGTGTGTTGCAGCCGGATGTTAGTGGAGTAATCTACATGGATGTGTATCTCCACTCCGATATAAAATCAGGCACAAAGATCAGGTGTGTGCCTAAGTTGGTGCGCATGGATCCGACTGCCACACACGATTGTATCGGTGGTGAAAAGCAAGGTCTGCAGCTAGGCCTAGATAAATCGTTTTCCATGCATCTCCCCGTTGAGATGCTTGATCTAAAGGTTTCCATTCCTATGTATCAACTCGATATCCAAGACTGACAAGGTGCAACAATTGCAAAATTGCGAGCTAGGGTAGACCGAGAAAACCCATCCATCCAATGGTCAATTTTCTTCATAATATGTTGTCTTTTTGTCACGTTCTTGTGCTTATTTTTTTATCCAAACAATATCCGATGTCAAATTAATGTATGCATAGGAAGGGCCTAAGATCTACATATCCGATGGGATTTTGAAATGATTGTACGAGGCCGGGTTTCACTCATCAAGGTAATGCAGACATGTAATTGAAATATTCAATTTCCTACTTATTTATTATTTAGAAAAAAGGGAAAAGGACGCACCTATATATGAGTTATTCGTAGGTTAATATAACCACTTAGAATTTAAACAACATTAGAAGAATTATTATTGTCACAAACCAGATCGATCTGGCGTGACACGGGGGCCTCGCGCGCCCGACGATTGGGGCGCGGCGGCGTTGGCGGTGAGAGGGGGCGGTAGCGCGGCGCCCATGAGTGGCAGCGGCGGGCCTTGGCGCGGGCGCGGCCGGCGAAGGGGGCGGGGGGAGGCGGTGGGCGGTGGGGAGCGGGCGGCGGCGCTGGGAGGCAGGAGATAGGGAGATAAATTTTCTTTATTGCTTGTTACCCCGAAAGATTACGACCCTTTACTTTTATAGCTCGGCTAGTGGGACTTGTATCGCAAGCAATCTCTCTAAAAGGTTTCCTTATAGATTAGAATACCTTTTACAAGCAATTCTATTTATTTTCCTAATAAGGGCCTTCCTTATAGATGAAATATTCCCTTGCACACCAAAAAAAGCCTAAGATAATCCTAATCAATTTCCTCCTTTATCCATGAATTAATTGCCGAAGAATCCGCGGAAGGGAGGCGGAGGCGGCGCCTTTGCCCTCTCGAGCCTCATGGGCCTGTCCCTTCGGACCCTATTTCGGGTCATGACATCTGCCCCCCCCTCTCGGCCGGGCGCGTCCTCGCTGATGAATATCCATTCGGTCACACCTGGGGAAAGGTGCATGCGCACCTGGCATAATGAGCTCAACCTCGCAGGATCAGCTTTCCATGCACCGTGTTCCGTGGATCATGTTCTCCGGGTTCGCAATGGAGCGAACTCCAAGAGGTAGTGGAGGTTCCCCGGCGTAGCCGTGGTAGATGTCTTGGTGGGCGCGCCGGCGTCCCTCGCCGTGGACGCCGTGTGTTGACGAAGCTGCGAGCAAGAGCTCCCTTGGAACTCCGCCTCAAGGTGCCGATGCACCATGTCGCGAGGCGGGCTCTCCAGAACAAGAAGCACTCGTTGGGCGAAGCGTTGACGAAGAGCGGAGAAGGCGCCGGATGGTGATGTCGCGGGCGAGTGGGGGTGTACCTTCCAAATTTAACATCGTACCGTACATGAAGGAGCCGACGTCGAACATGGATGGAGATAGCTAATGTGTGCCTCATTCCGCTTCGTAGCTGATGTGGACGTTGTCGATGGTGAGGAAGACGCGATCCATGCCATCGAGGAAGACAACCCGAGCTGGGCCGACGTCTTTGGCGCCTCGGCCGGATGCCGCCCAGCAGAATGGCGGTCGGCGCCGCCGACGTCGGTGTGGGTCATGTAGGCGCCCAGCGAGGAAGTTCGTTCCCCCGCGAACTCCTCCCCTCGGGCGGCCTCCAAAGAGGTCCGGTAGCAATGGAGAAGAAGCCGGAAGGTAGAAGCGCCGTCGAAGAGGAGCAGGCCGTCCTCCACCATCCAAGCAGCGCCGCGGGGCGTGCCCGTGGTGACGCCGAGGGTGATCCGTCGCAGGTGCTGGTCCTCCGTCGTCGCAGTGCTGGTCCTTCGATAATTTGATGGCCTAAAACAAATAAAACGATCAAATTTCTTTTTTTTTCACCCAAATAATGAACAAATAAAAATGAAAATAATCATTTTTTTAAAACAAACTGTTTGTTTACACTAAATATAAGGGCCTTCCTTATAGATGGAATATTTCCTTGCACACCAAAAAGCCTAAGATAATCCTAATCAATTTCCTCCTTTATCCACAAATTAATTGCCAAGAATCCGCTGAACGGGGCGAGGGCGGCGGTGGCGCGCCAAGCTGCCAAGGCGGCGCCGCTTGCCCCCCCTTGGGCCTCGTGGGACTGTCCTTCTGGGTCTCTATTTCCTGGGTCATGACAATAGTTGTCACCCTCAAATTTGCTCTAGCCGCCACTGAAAAAAAATGTTAATCTTCCTTGAATTTAGGGAGACATATTGTCGACACCCTTTATGTTATCATTATAATTAGTAGAACTGCTAAAGGATAGAGATATTTAAGGGCGGATTTTTGTCAAGATGCACACCCTAACTATTGAGGATCTAAGGGATTAAGTTTAGGACCGGAGCATCTTGAATATAAGGGCACTCACAATGGGGACTCTACCATAGAGTCTAAAACTATTTATTACCTTGGGCAACGTGGACTTGGAGTCCAAATAAGACTTGGAGTCTTGCCCCCCCCCCCCCCCCCTCCCTCCATAAATATACTACCACATCAAGAAAAGTGCAATAAATATGACGATAATAAATAAGCTTAGACTCCATGGTAGAGTTCTGCATTGTGACCCCCTAAAGAGGTCTAGGGCCCCGATCAATCACACTTGCATTATTATCATCTAGACTACAAATAAAGATTGTTATAACATGGATGATGGGTTATAACAATATTCGTGAGGCTTTGAATCCCTAGATTGTAGTAACACCCCAAATTTTGCATCTTTTGAAAATAGAGTTGAATTGTTTAATTTTGGAATTTTGTGCTCATGAAACATAAGGAAATAAATAATTTTCATGAAATTAAAATTTATCATAAGGCTTAGCAAGTTTGTGATGCACTCATGCTAATGCATATTTAATTCTATGATTTGTGGATTTGAGTGAAGTTAAAAAGAATTCAAAGTCATTTGCAAAAGCACTATGAAATGGTTTCAAATAAAAAGAAAAGTGTTTTCTTTTCCTTCCTTTATTCTTCCTCCGTTTGGCCCAAAGCCCAATCGGCCCTGCTCCTCGCACGTCCTCTTGGGTTTTGCCCACAAGCGCAAGCAGCTACCGTGCCCAACAGGGCCAGCAGCTGCCAGCGAGCACCCGCCACCCGCTCCCGTGCTACCGCCAAGCGGGCCTCGCTCGCAGCCGCGCGCCGTCTCACGCGTAGTCGGACACACCCGTCCTCCTCCTCATTCCGCATCACGCGGGATGGCGCCCGCACCGCCCGATCCGCCCCAAAGCGCCGTGATTGAGGATTCCCAGCGGCTAAAAGAAGGACCAACCCTCATGCGCCGCACCCCCTTTGAAACCCTACCCGAGCCGCCGCCACGGTGCGAACACAAACCCTAGCACCGCGTCGCCGCGTGCGAGTTCTAGCCGCCACCGTCGATCTCCTCGATCGTCGCGATCTCCGGGCGATGAGAGTACCACCGCGAGCCAGAAGCGAGGTAGCATGCGATCGAGTGACCGTCTCGTCCACCCTCTCGCCTCTATCTCGGGCGTACACGACATCGCCGATGTAAGCGCCATGTCGGCCACCGGCGCGTCTGCCGCCGCCCAGCTCGCTTAGTCTACATGGGCGCCTCTATTGTGTGCGTGACGTCGAGCCGCACTGCTCGTGCCATTTCGCCTTGGGTGCTAGCACCGCGCAGCCTGTCCTCGCCCGGCCCGGCGAGCCCTCGCCGCCCCGCGGAGCCCCGCCATGGCGGTCGCCTTCAACCGCGCGATGGACCCTAGCTAGTTCCGTCTTTGCCGGCGTTGCCTCCCGTGCCACTCGTGCACCCAGCGGACCACCGGGCGCCGTTCCGCCCGAACTCCGGCGACCAACACCATCGGCGTCCCTAGCGTCCCAGATTGAGCCCCGTCCCGGCAGCGGTTCAAGATCGAATCGAACGGGTCAACCACTGGTCAACCTCGTCCGATCCGATCAGCCCAGCACGTGGTGCCGCAGCGTGCGCCGCGTGGCGTCGAATTTTTGGAGGTGCTCATAGGGGTGGGTTTGCGTGCGTGTGTGTTCATAGGGGTGAGTGTGCGTGCGTGTTGAGCGCCTATGTTGTAATCGCGGTAAAAAATCTACATCTTCCGGCGCCGCCTTTGGGAAGATCCATCCACCCGTGGGGGTGCCGCTACATCTCCAAATCGAATCATACATTATATTAGATCTGATTTTTTCTATAAAAAATACTATAGAAAGCACTTCCAAAGTTACCTCTTTTGTAAAAGGGGATGCTCAGTCCAAATTGTCTCTATAAATCTTTCGTCCGACTCTTTAAATTACCTTATTTGTAAGGGTGACTCTAGATCTGCCCCACCCTTACAAATTCATTTCTAGAGACGCCAAGATCAAAGACCATCTCTAAATATGGGCATCGAATAGAAATACATATTGAAATTTGAATTTTTCAAATAATAGTTGTTGGAGAAACGACCAAAACAAAAGTTGTAAACCTTGAAAAAATCATACAACTTTGTAATTAGTGACTTTTAAATTTGAAATCATCTATTCAGGGGAAATTATGTTTGATTTTCTCACATTTGAAATTCAAATTTTCAAACGACCTCGGATGAAGAAACAACCAACACAAAAGTTGGAGGGCTCAAAGAGTTATACAACTTTGTAGTTGAAACCTTTTTCATTTGAAACCATTTACGCAAGAAAAATTACATTTGGATTTTGTCACATTTGAAATTCAAGTTTTCAAATACCTCATATGGAGAAACAACAAGACTAAAAGTTGAAGACCTAAAAAACTTTGCAACTTTGTAGTTGACAATATTTTAAATTACAAATCATCTTTCTATGAGAAATTACATTTGAATTTATCAGTTTTTTAAGATGCAAATTCTTTAAATGACCTTGGGACGAAGAAATGACAAAACAAAATATTAGATCTCTATAGTTATAAAATGTTGTAGTTGATAAGTTTTTTATTTAAATTCGTTTTGAATCCCTAATGAACACAGATGTTCGTGGTGGAGTGGTGTGGTGACTGGTGAGGTGTCTCATAGTGGAGTGGAAATCGGGTAACTTATGACTGTCGTTAGAGGTCTCTACATATTATAGTTTTTCTATCTTTTTTTATTTATTTTTTTTTTTGGGGGGGTTTTTTTTTTTTTTGAAGTGGCTTATTCTTTTTCCGCCGCTGAAATTAGAAGGTCTACAGCCGCCCCTGATCCGTAACAATGACAAATGATATTTTTCTAGCGACAAATCCCCTGTAGGTCAACGGCACGGAAAGATATGGCACCAACTAATGTACAGTACGAACGTGTAACCAGCGTGGCAGCGTTAAGGGCGTCCGCAACGGTTTGAACAAATCGTGAGCTGAGTTGGACACGAGATCAAATAAATAAATAAGAATACTAAGCTCAGCGGCATGCACGGAAGAGAGATACAGACATAGGTTTGCTGGGAAATGTGCGAGCTACCGCTTCTGCTCTCGCTTGCGTCGAAAACTTTCTTTTTTCTCTCTGTCTCATTGGCTCACTCACCCTCCTAGCCAGTGAGATGTCAGCCGTTGGGACGCCCTAAGTGCGGCACTCCGGAACTACAGTTTTTTTCTCTCTAAATTTGATTGATGTGACGGCCGACGAAAACGTACAGGCCAGACGTCAGGAGCGGAGCCGAGCGGACCAGCTCTCCAAATGTTGTTGGACGTACACGCGTCATGAGGAGCAAGCAAGTGTGCCCACGGGAATCCCGTGCGAACTCGGTTTTTTTTTCGGCACTTCGTGCTTGAAGGTACTTGCCGTAACGGCAGGTCAGCATCTCCGTGCACTCGGACTTGCAAGATCTCCATTGTTGACATGGCTTGGTGCCTTGGCCTGTCACGTATCTCCAACAACTTCGTCCGCGCTGACATCGACAACTATCTTCACATATACACTTTACATCAGCATCATGTTCGAGTACATCACCAAAGGCAAATGGCCGATGGTCCTTGTCGAAATGTACGCCGCGGCCACTTCGCCCACAATATTGGACATCTCGCGCGTCCTCTGATAAAAAATTCTACAACGACACGCATCATCGAGGACGGGAAAAACATGTCATCTACTATAGGACGTACGGCACGAATGCAGCAACATACACCTCGTCCTCTCGACAAATGTGGAGCTATCTATGTCCTCTAACATATCAAAGACTTCAGTGACATCCTCGGATATATGCAAGATGCTTTAACAATATCATCCAAAGGAACCGTGATGTCTAAGAGGAGGGGTAAATTAGATAATTTTAATACTAAAATTAAATTATATAAAGCCTCTAAAGCAACATAGTCAAATATATATGATACGTAAATAACTAGCTAGCTGTGCAACCAAGGTTTTGTTATGTGTGTTACTATCTCTAACGTAAAAAATGCGCAATAGGTTTCAATCCTATCAACTCGCATGAGCCCTTTCAATAAATAAATCTTTGTATCTAAAGCTAATGCTAATAATTTCAGTTCTCCCAGCCAACTCCTTCTCCTCGCCTGGCCCACTCCTTTCTTCTCCCGCCCCACTCCTTCTCCTCGTGCAATGCCACACCATGCACTCTACTCTCTTAGCCCATTCGCATATGTCACCCCACTCTCCTCCTCCGTCCGCCCCTTCCCACTCTCCCCTCCGGTGGGCGGCGGCGTCTCGAAAGGGCGGTGGTTGTGGATCCAGCGGCCAGAGGATGAGTGGCGGCTGGCGTATTCGGATCCGATAGATGGCGTGGTACCCAATGGTGGTGAGCACCGAACTAACGAGGGGGTGACCTCGAGGTGGCGCCATCCAACGGCGGCGAATCAGCGGCGGGGGAGCCGGATCCAGCCGAAGTCTGTCAACGGGCCCCTTCCCCGAAAAACCCTAGCGTGCGCCCGACCTGGGCCCATTAGGGTTTCGGATTGGGCTTTTTTATTTGGGCCAATTAAAACTGCCCCTCAAAGTTTGGGCTCCAATTCCCGTTTGCCCCTCTTTTTTGAACTTTCTTGGCGTTTGTCCCTCATTCTCAAAGTTAAGAAACAAGGGCAAATGTGCAAAGTTAAGAAAAGAGGGGCAAACGTGGAATTGAAGCTTAAAAAAAGGGGCAGTTTTGCAATTGGCCCTTTTATTTTATTTTGTTAACCGTGGCGGTTATTTGGTGCTCGAAACCGCCACGGTTAATTGATCTATTAACCTCGACCTTAGCTTCCTGGTGGTTTTAAAACCCGCCACGGTAAATAAAAAAACGCCACAAAAAGTTTTTTTTTTTTAGTAGTGTTTCTCAACATGCAAGCTATCCACGATGCAATCTATCGCTCCTATAAGAGCAAACACCGCTAAATTAGTTTTCAAAGATGTAAGCTATCCACGTAGTAATATCCACTTAGCTATTTGTCTAACATTCAACCTATCCACCTAGACAATTCATTGTCACATATAATTAATATCTACATTGAAGTCTCACTAGCTAATACATCTTCTAATTAAGTGATTAACATCCAATCCATTTATATTCGCCATCGGTTATATTCATTCCTCAAACGCGCGACAACCCACGGAATCCTCCCAAAGATATTGTGATGTTAAAAACTCTAGAAGACGCAGTCACATCTACTACACCTATGTAACAAAGACCCACTAGGAGTTCTCTCACGCGGTGAAGCCACATCATCAATAACCGATCTGCTGCCCGCATTTGGGACCCGCCTCCTCCTCCAAATACGCCCTTCCCTTCCCGTGACTCCATGCCTCCGCTTACTGCGAGATGCGCATTGCCCGCCATCTCGAAGCCCCACTCTTCACTTCCCCCACTTCCCCACAGATCTCTTCACCTCCCCCACAAACCTAAAGAAACGTTCTAGGGGAGGGCATATAACACCCACCATTTGAGGAGATCGACTTGAAGCAAGTGGTGGCGCTGCTCGTGGTGCGGTCCGAGTCCCACGGACTGAAGGACTTCTCAAGCAACCAGGAGACATGCCGGAGATGCAGACCTTCTTCAAGCCCGAGGCCGCCACGCCCCGGGAGGCCCTCGACGCCAACAAAGATATACACGCCGCCACCATAGCCGCCAAGCCGGTAAGGCCACGGCGATCCCAACCACCAGCACCACCACGCCCCACGGCGACACCTCCGCCCGACGACTACAAAGGCGTCGTGCAGGTCGTCGCCGCATGCCACACAGTCCACGATGACAAGCCGGGCGCCGCGCGTGCCGCCCCCCCTGGAGAGGCGCCGGCCGCGAGGGAGATGAGGCCGCAGAACGACGCCGAGCCGCCACCGCAAAAGGGAGACGGGCAACTCGAGGAGAAGGAGCGCAGCTCGAGCTCTGGCGTGTTCGTGTTCCGCCGAGGACCGCTATTGACACCTGTTATAGCATAATATTAATAGTCAACTAAACATGAAATAAGGGCATAAAAAACCTAGAGTTTGCAAGGAATACAAGGCATAAACATGTTTTGGTGACATAATTCCACGAGTTTTGGTGATTTATATATTTCCAGGGATTAAACATGTTCTAAAACATATTCCAAGATGGCACCATTGCAAAGAGCTCGTCAAGACGATCGAAAAGGATATATTGTTCGCTATATTCGAGTCCAGAATCAAAAGATATCACCTACGAGAGCGTAGTTCACTAAAACGCCATAACTTTCTCATCCTGACTCCGTTTTCGGTGAAACACCCTCTCTCGAAAGCTATCGATGAGATCTACGCATCCATGGAGGTTTGGACCTAGAATCCAAGATGGGGGCGCGGGCCTCCCCGGCCCAAAGACCAATTTCGGCCCACTTTTGGAGGTCGGTTCAAGGTCGATTCCAAAACCGTCGTTGAGGTGGGATCTAGGCCGCCTATCAAGGTCGGTTTGATCCTATGGCTATGGAGGCTTGCTTGGCCCCTACTCCGCCGAGCTATATAAGAAGACCCCCTGCCCCCGGGTGAAACCCTAATTTATTCCATTCATTATCTCCTAACTTGTTGGTCATTGAGGTGTCCCAATGTGAGGACAACCTCTCCACTAGAGAATTAGGGCTAGACTCTCCAATGTAGTAGATTAGCAACTAGGGAGTTAGGAAGAGCGGACTCCGATTCTGGAGGAGTCTTCAGGGTTTGGTATGTCTTGTATCTTTCCTTTGTAAGACTTATGATTTATATATTTATCTTCTCTATTACTTTCATGTCTTTCATATATTTGGTTAGTATAGTTGTTATACAATTGCATGGGGTCTCAGCTCGTATTGAGGGCTCTAGTTATTCTAGGTAATTAGAGTTGTAATCGATAGTATAGACATGGTGTCTAGGCTATAGGTTACCCGAGATTAAGTCCCAATCCTACTTGATAGTTGTGGTAGCCCCGAGGTAACAACTCGATGGGTCGATGTAGTCCATCACGTTTGGGTTGGTGTTTCCAGAGCTTTTGGTAGCCTTTCTCTCAACTACCTTCTTCCCAGTCTTTCTCGAGAGTTGGGACGGATCTACTGCTCCAAAGTGCATTAGTGTGATTGCTATCTTAGAACCTAAGTAATAGAGAAGTACATAGGAACCTTGATCTCTCCCGTTGTCCTCTCAACTTGCTACTACACATTTATCATAGGAATTCTCTTGTGCTTTATATTGTTCATAACTCCTATCATCTATCATTTACCCTCCTCCTCACTTTAGTCTAGCGGTTTGCTAAGTTAATAGATACATGATTAAGACTTATTAGATTCTTTAGCCAACGCTTCCATGTGGATACGATACTCTAGAATACTCTCTAGGGGAAAAGCTACAATGGTAGGTATTCTCAGAAACTACGGAATCCTTCATATTCTTTTTAGCACTTAATAAATACCAACAACCGCCATATAGCTCCCAGAACGGCCGAGCCAACCCTCCCGACGAGATCTTCCGTCGAAGCAACTTCGAGCTCCGACGAGCCGAGACTAGAGAAGGAGGCAAAGATATGTCGTGGGCCGCCAACTCCGTGCGCCCGGAACCTTCTTCGATGCAAAGACCGCCCAAACCTCCTCCCTTCTCCCACCTCCTCCTTCCCAGCGCGGTGTGCCTTGCGTTAAGCCCATACGGCCACGGCGTGGCTGCATGTGCTCCATGACGTTTTGATTTGAGCGGCCGAGGAAGGAGATGGAATGGTGGGGAAGAGATGGGGAAGTATTTTTTGTGGGGTCCACAGTCACATGCAAGCAACGGTGGATTCACATGGAAAGGTGGGGAAGAGATGGGGAAAGTGATTTTATTTTATACATGAATTCCATTTGATTATCTTATAGGTTGTAGTACTGATCCAACAATCAACTGATGTTTGAATGTATAACTAGGTAGTATACCCGTCTGCGTTGCTACGGGACATAAGTTTTTTACATTAAAACATATAGATCGTATGATAAAATAATAATATCATGAAATTAAAATTGACATTTAATAAAAAAAAAGTTTGAGAAATTAACACAGTTATGGACAAAGGTATTTCCATGCGTTGCAACAGTGAAACATACCATAGTAATTTGAGCATTTACAGATTGTATTGTTGAAAAATAGTAATAATTCTATCAAAGTTTGCCCAAGCTAAAGCTACGGACCATATTAAATCCAAAGTTCAAATCTATCAAATTTGAAATACATCATAAGATTCAACCCCCAACACAACACACACACACCTGATTGTACAGAAGATATTGTCCATGTACATTGCAAATAAGATTGCAAAAATCAACATGTACGTACAACGACCCAATGTACAAATCTTATCCATAATACCAGATCACATGTATACCACAATGGACAACTACAATAAGCTGGTACTCTGGATCCTCCTCTAGGATGGAACCTTGATCATAGAGGTCAGTGCCATTTTGGAGTTGATCTTGAACTGTCTGCAAGCAAACAAACAAAAAATCTGTTTTTGTTACCATACCTGGACTTCGAGACCACAAGGTGTTGACGACACACGACGAGTGGCATGTGTAGTTCGACCTGCTTGCTTAGTTACTGAAGCATAAAACTATTAGGAACTACAAAGTGCGCTAGAAAAACAGAAACTGACTAAGGTTTTTCACTTTTTTTGGGCTGCAATGGGTTACATAAATATCAGAGGACCATATTAGTTAGAAGGACTATCAAATGTCAGGCACAAGACTCTGGAGCTCTTGTTTTCAAACATGGTTTGATGTTGAAGATTCCCATTTAGATTCTTTGACTCTATTTCAGCTACAAAAGACATTACAGAACACTGAAACATAATGGCTTTCAGGTTTAACATGTTGGACCAAATTTAAAAAAAAAAGGAGTGACAATACAACAAGCTGTGTGGCATGATGGAATTTGCTGCACTTTTGCACTGAATGCTTGAAAGTAGGAATGAAGACGGCTTTGTTCTGGTGCAAGGCATAGCAATCCAGATCCATTTTTTAATCGCCATTTTTATCATATTTTGATAAGCATATGAGATATGACAATGTTTAATGGATAAGGAATCAAACCTGCTGTGTTTCACTGACAGGGATCAATGGATCTGCTGAGCCACACAACATGTACCAGCCATCTGGAGACCATGATTGGTTAGCAAGAGCTGGCTGGGACTTGCTGCTCTCTTTGCTTCCAACCAAATGCATGAACCTTAAATTTTCGTAAGCCTAACATCCAACAAGCGCATCTGCCTGCCTAGAGCCCTTTCAGCACGAGGAAAGAGATAAGACTGTTTAAGCATGCAACACAACAAAGAAAAGAGTGATACTGTTTAGGACCCTACATAATAACTGTAGATACTAATTAGCAAATGATTTATATGCAACACAACAAAGAAAAGAGTGCTACTGTTGTATACTTCCTCTCTTATTATCAATGAATGCCAGCATTGCCGGTCTTTCAAAAAAAAGATAATGTCATCTCTAAATAGTTAGTTTTTTTTACTCTCCATACTTCATTTAGCCAAAATTAGATTTTCTATAAATTCAATCAGATGCCTACTACATCATTTACAATTTTACTGAAATGATCAAGTGATAGGCTATAATTCTCCATGTTCTACTTTCTCATAATAATTCTCTGAACTCCACTATCTCAAAATAATTGTCCCGAATTCCACATTAGAATTTAGAAAATTGATACATACACTTTTGGCTAAATGAAGTATCGAGAGTAAAAGAAACCTAACTATTTAGAGCTGACATTATCTAAAATGAAGGCACCTGCTCCCGCGTCGGCACCGGCATCGAAGTAGAACCTCCTACAGCCACCCAAGCCCCCATCGCCGCTTGCATGTTGTTCCCAAGGCCGAAGGAGGAGGTGGAGTAGAGGCTGAGGGTGGCAGCGGGAAGATGGCTGAGGACAGGAAGAAAAATAGATGGCGCAGGAGAAAGACATAGAGCACAGAGCTGCAGAATAAGAAGGCAGTGCCACAAGCAGACATGTTTAGTACAAGTAGTCAAGTAACGACACCACTGCATGGCCTCAACGGGCGGGTGTTCCCCACACTCAGTGACTGTGACAAAGGTGATGAGGAGGCATTTCTGTTTCTAACAATGGCAAACTACACTGATTCGAACATAACAATGGCAAACTACAGGACACTTAGATAAAACAAAATGATACAGACCTGAGATAGCAACCTTTGTTCAGCAAAGGAACCCCTCTTGAAGCTATTTAGAGTTATCCTGAAATGATATTTTTTTGACAAACATCCTGAAATGATATGAACCAGACATAGAAACTATGTTTGGCAATATATTTAGCAAAAACAACCCCTACCCTACTAAAATTCTTATTGCATTTCATTCAAACAGAGCTTATATTTTATCATGGTCTAGAGGGCCTTTCAGCATATATACATAGGACATTAATTTTTTTTCAAAAAACATCACAATTTTAGCAACGAAATTTCAGTCATGTAGGAACAATATTACATATCTACTTTGGTGGTAATTTCTGTACACAATAGTAATTTGTTCTACTCATGGCAGTAATATTTTCCAAATTGCTGGGAGTTGTTCAAGGAAAAAAAAAAAAAGGTTGGGAACTCACCTTCTATTCTTTGTTGAAACATAACCGAAGTTCTTCAACTGAACCCCTCTTGCAAATGATTTGTAGTGATCTCCCAAATGGAACCCCCTGTTAAGGTTATAGAAATGTCTGTAGAATCAAAGCATACTGTCAGACTCTACTTTGCAAGCAAAAGTCTACATCATAAGGGAAAGAATATTACCTCACTGAAGATGATGAGAAACACACAAATCAAGCAAACAAATGCCATCAAGAAAGACTAAATGCAAAAGAAACAACAACGATCCCATGTATGGATGTACCACATCCAAATGCGTTAACCTGTTAAACCTAAAGAAATTAATCCTGATTTCCATGCTTAGTTTGTAAACTTCCCAAATCATCAAAACTTCTTCTGAAGCCCATCTACAGCCACTTTAGTCATTCATGTCCTTAAAATTGGCTTCCGTTTCAGGTTTTAAATGTTTAAAGACAGCTGTTCTAATAAACCAAAATTGATATCAATATTCCCATTCACTTGTACACATGTTTTGTGGTATTAAATAAATAAATAGCAACCTGTGGCATGAATTCGAGTTTTGGATACTTACTTAACATTATCTCTTCTGGCTTTTTCCAAAAAATGCTTGGGACCAATAGCACTGACAGCATCATCTGAATAATTCTCAAGTTCAGGTAGAGATTCCACCAAGGAATCAGACAAATCATCATTTGTGCAATGAGGACCGGAAATTTCATTTGTGCAATGAGGAGGAGCAAATATCGCGGACCCCCTTCTGAATATAATATACTAATGGTAGTGCAAATATCCCACATCACCCGTCCTCTCTGAAATTCATTGACACCACGACATTAGCTAGTACTCCTATCAGAACATTTAAAAATAAATAATCGATGCCTAGCTAGCACTCCAAGCTGAACATTTAACAATCGAGTAACAAAGTAACCAGCGACACAACTCCAGCGATCCGGCTCACCTGACTCGTGGACATGGATGGGATGCGTGTGCCATGGGGCAGGGGCAGCGCCATCTTGTTGCTGGGCAGAACGTTTGCATCGTCCTTCGCGCAGGATCCTCCGCCCGTGTATGCGTCCACTTCGTCTGGAAAGGAACACGCACGGATGCAGATCCACTACAGCAGTGATGTAGATCGGGATCGGGAGAAGAGGCACAAATCGGCACTGGGGCGCACAAGTGAATGTCGGGCCGTCCAGAAGTAAGGATTTGAAAGACGCAATGGTGGCGCGCGGCGCGGGCCGGAGGAGCTATGGCGGCGCGGCATGGTGATGGTTGGGAGCGAGACAAGGTTTGCGGCGACAGACAGAGAGGGCCGGAGGGAAGCGCGAGGTGGTGACCGGCGCCATCGGCGCCTGAGCGCCTGGGCCGCGATGGGGTGTCGGTGGGCGTCGGCGGCGGCGGCGGCGTCTTCGACGGGCGGGACGGGGAGGCGCGGAGCGAGGAGGAACATGCCTTGATGGCGCGGGAGGTCGCATGGTACGACGGTTTCCTTTTTTACCGTGGGGATCGCTCACCCTGGGCACTTTTAACGAAAACCGATGTGAACCGAAAACCTGAAATGATGCGGTTTTCGGTTCGGTGTCGGTTTTCAGGATGGATTCGGTTTTGGTTTTCGAGCCGGTTTTACAGGTTGAGACCAAACCCGACACGCGAACAAACCAGAACAAAGGCGGCGATTTGCGATTCCAGCGTGATTCCGGTGAGCCCGCGGAGGCCTTGCGAGCGACCCAGCGGCATGATGCCCGCAGTCCGCGTGCGCTCCCCACCCACATCCCGCGTGATTCCGTCGGCTCAATCGCGCTCCGACGCGGCTCGCGTCGCGCTCTCTTCCTCCACAACCTAACAGCTGCGAGGCCATGGCGTCGAATGAAGAGAAGGCGGCTCAGGCTTCCACGAGTGGTCTGAATCAAGAGAGAGAGAGCGACTTCTTCCACATCTCGGAGCGGTATGAAAGCCTTGGCGCGGCGCGAGGGCGTATGCGCGGCGGCCAGCGGGGAGACTTCACGGCGTCCGCGGGCGCGAGCCTGAGCGGCCTTGTATGAAATAACGCTTGGCGTCAACGGCGTACGCCGGCAGCAGTACAAAGGCGAAGGGCGCCCTGCGCTGGAGGCCGGAAAGCGGGGGCGGTTCGAGCGCCGTTGTTTGCAGGTACACGGCTTTTTAGCTTTTAAACCGAAACCCAAAAAGAAACCCGACGGCTGATTTTTTTTGGAACCAAACTGTTTTAAACCGAACCGAACCCAACCGACTTTTACCGGTTTAAAACCGAACGCCAGTGGTGAGGGGATCGCGACGCAAGGTGGGAGAGAGCGACCTCAAAATTTTTACCTCAAAAACCACCCTCCCTTTCATCCTTTTTATGTAGTAAAAGATACTCAGGTGCCCATAAGAATAATACAACGGCGTCATCATCATTACCGCAAAGAACACGCCGGGAGTACTTCTAGTTTAGAAGACGAGCCACAATGCACATAAGGCTGGGGTTTAGTCCATATTTTAACTTATAGCTCCAATGGAGGAAGGACAACAGAAGGGAAACGAGGGTAAGAGATAGTAGCCGTGAAAGTGAATTCAATGAATTAACTAAGCAGAAATATTTGCTATCTTTACTAAACAAAAAACTACAGAATACATTCACATGGTAAAAAAATATTATGGCGTATTAGCAATTTTGTTAATAAACTAACCGTTCACATGAAATTAGCACAGTAATAAGCATTGTTATACTGATCTTGGAACATATTTTTATAAATAAATTCATTTAAAGATACAAATGTAGGCATTATTTTTTATATATAATTAGTTAAAACTTAAAATAATTTAATGATTTGTGAAGGGTAGGGTGTACTATTTATTTGGGATGGAAGAATTATATTTATATATTTATTTATTTTTTTTGATAAAGGAGAAGTATATTTATTTATAGTAAAAAAAAAATCTTATTTATAATAAACACATTTGGCTGGTAGCGAAGCAACAGGCCGCAGGCTGCAACTTCGTCCGTCAGCTCCAGAGCTGACCGAAAACCACGGCGTTCTTGCTTCTCTCCCCGGCCCAAATTGCTGACCGGATCAACCCAAGACCTTGCAGGATCTTCGATCTGATTGCGGCATGGTAACTTACGCCCAATCGATTCGACTGTTCGCGCTCTCACGGCTAGCATCCAATTGGATCCGACTAACATTTCCGTGTTCTTGGGTTTTGGGCGTTTGCAGATCCGCTTCATCCTGCTGCAGAACCGGCAGGAAGACACGGAGATCACGTCCCGCTCGGACTCGGAGAAGGTTGAATACGAGGTGAGAGTCGACCGAATCAGTGGTGTTGATTCGCTCGGTTCTTGATTTTTTTTATACTTTTTCTTGATTTGGTTTCTCTTGCCGGTTCGCAGGTTCACCGGCTCGTGGTCAATCGGGACCCAAAGTTCACCAACTTCGTCGAGGTAATCGGGTTCCTTTCTGTTTCTCTGTAAACTCTAAATTCTTCATAGGATACTTTGCAACTTCTGAATCTGAACATGAGGGACTATGCGGCTTTATTCTATTGTGAATTTGCGATCGACATGGTTCTCAAGGTAATAGCATCATGTAGTTGAAGTTAGAAAGGTGGATTCAGGGGGGACGTAGTGACACTTGTTTTGTTTGTAATTGCAATGGGGATATAAATGGCAACTATTTCCTTTTATGAGTGTGAGAATCGAGCAGATTATCTGGGATGCTGATCTAGAATTAAGGACTTGTGTTGTACATCTTGGTTGTGTGGAAGTGTGGGTTCAGAATGGAGATTCTAAGAGTAAAATACACAAATTTAGTTATGTGAGCGCATTGAGCAGAGTGCATGACATTTATTGTTTTAATAGATTCTTTTCGATTTTGTCAAGGCTATTATCTACTGCCTATAAGGTTGATTTGAGAATACATCTGTTATCCAACATTATTTGTGGTCTGTTGGATCCAACCTGTTTGTGGTATCATAGCATGATATACCGTCAATACTAGATATACGGGGACATATCTAG
>JADLZK010004301.1:0-46459 GCA_015847255.1 Hyparrhenia diplandra | reverse complement strand
AAGTGAAATGACCATTTTGCCCTACTGTGGAGCCCATTTGTCAGCCTCTCATCTCCATTCTATCTCTACACAGTCACCAACAAGTGGGACCCACATGTCAGGTAGCCGAAGCCGTAGGTAGGCGACGCGCAGGTAGCCGAAGCCGTGGGCAGCCGACGCCCGACACCGCCACCGGCCTTACTCCGCACCAATCTCCGCCGTCGTTCGCGTGCAGGGGCCGCGCGTGGAGGCCGTGACGGGCGACCGCGTGCAGCCATTCGTGGTGCGGGCGGCGGGGCAGGCGAACTCATCTACGATTCCCGTATACATGGCCGACTTCAACAACCAATCAAGAAGGTCGGGCACGGTTTCAATCTGCAGAGCTGCGTGGCGGATGCAACTAATGCATGGCAGCCACAAAGAGCCATGTATGTGCTGTGCACGGCGGCCGCGATTCGCCGAGAGGAACAACTGAACAAGCAGAGGAACAACTGAACAAGCAATCTAGCCGGCCAAGCAACTAAGGCCAAAGTGTATATGGATATATGCATGCTGCATGCACGAACGCGCCCAGCCCGACGCGGCCGCGCCTCAGGTGCGCCACGAGACTGCCGTCGCCGTACGCGTAGTAGAGCGCCGGGCACGCGTGGGACGCCGCACCGTAGGAGCCCGTCTCGATGTCCTGCAGCGGGCACCCCGCTGCGGCGCAGAGGTCGGACGGCGGCGCCGAGGCGTGCACCGCGGAGCAGAGCGGCGACGCGGCGGGAGTCCGGCGGCGGCGGGGTCAAGGAGTGGTAGCAGGGCGTGAGACCCGTCTGTTCTTCCGCGCGGTCTACCGAGTGCCGACGGCGGTTCCCGTCTGTACGAGCCTGAGATGAAGGGCGAGAAAAATAGGATAGAAATTTTATAGGGTTCCTTTTGCTAAAGTGCAAGACATAGTGAAAAGGTGGGAGGGTCTGGTTTAGTTTTTGGAAAGTTTAGGTTGCTGATGTAAAATGTGTTTTTCTTCCCTGTTAACGTCTAAGGACACCTTTCCATTGGTGGGTCCCACATGTCAGATCTCCACATCTGTTAATTTTGGATGGACTTTGCATGGAATGGCATACAAGTGCTAGTGAAAAAGTGTCACGGACGTAGGTTCAACCAAATTTTCTAGTGACATACGCGGTTCAAATAATTTTTCATAATGGCGTGCGGTGAAAGCCTCTTGTAACTTCGCTTAGGACATAGCGATTCATATCGGGCCGGATGTTGTAATCAGCATGGGGAAGCTTAAGGAAGCCCAATACATACATCAACAGATTCTCAGTTGACAGATCCACCATGTGATGATTGGCCTGGAAACAAAAAAAAATACTAATAGTAAATAACCAACACTGTCTTCATGACCATGTATTAGGAAGTTGTAAAAACGTGACGACAAAAAGAGAAAAGATGTAGTCATTGCCTTTCTTAGCCTTCTTTGGCCTCTGAAAAACCATAAACTTCTCATAGCTGCGTATGTCATCTTTTACTTTCAATAGTTGTGAACGAGAATCAGTTGTGGCTTCAGACAAATCAAGTAGTTCTGCAGTTATTGACTCAGCAGCAAGCTCAAAAAAAAGTTTAGCAGTCTCAGTAAGATTAAATATTTACAGTGAGGAAACTTGTGTGTATGGAGTTCTTTTGCTTTTGTCAGTTCCGACAATCTATGTTAAGGTGGTGAAATTTTGTAGAAAAAGAGGGAAGCAAAACCACTAACATAGTTCTCTTAGTGGAGGCATTTTTAAATCGATGAGCTTGTGCAGTTCTGCTACATTGCTTACTGTATGTAACATTAGCATCTTGCATTCACCTTGACACAAAAAAAAAAAAAAAAGAAACTAATGGTTTGCAAAGCCCGTGGGCACAGTGGATCAACAGATATGAGATGGAGGGTAATTCATATGTTCAAGAAAGAAAACTTGAAATATCATAAAATCTAGTAGATAGATAGTGTAATTTAAAAGATGAAGAAGCAGCCTACCTGACTTTGATTAGAATGTTAAGCTGCTATGAAATACAACAATGATGAATGGTGAACTGGCCTAAGTGCTTTTGGAGAACTAGCAAATCTGTATACCGAAAAATATATGAGAATTTAAACATTTAAGAAAGAAGACTTAAAATATCATTAAAACTCTGGTACATAGATAGTTTAATTTGAAAGATGAAGACAAAGCTGCCTACCTGGACATGATTAAAATGTTAAGCTCGTATGAAATACAGCAATGAATGGCGAACTGACCTAAGTGTTTTGGAAAACCAGCAAATCGGTATTACCAAAAAAAAAAAGATGAGAATTTAAACAGGACAATGACTACAAGGTCTTCACATCACATGACTAATAGGCAAACATAACAGAAGCAAGCACGAACTGGAGTGCTACTACTGCTACTGCTTACGAAGAACAACCTGGAAGCAAGAGGTGCTGCTCTCGACTGCTGAAGAACGCAAATACCAAAGCATGAGACTGAAAATGATCCTGCAGATTTTTATGAACAACAGTGCGGCTCTCGAACAGCAAGGGAGGGGGCTGCTCGACTGGCTTAGAACTGACGCACAACAGAAACAAGGTCACGCACGGACAGAACAAGCACAGCTCAAGATTGCTGGAAGAGCACCGAAGGTTCTGGGCATTCTCGCCATATGAGTCTGCAATCCCACGCACGGCTTACCCCTTGCCAAAATCACGAGTGCATCCGACGGAGAACCTGACGAACTGACGAACAGAAAGGCACGGCTACAGAAACAGGAAAAGGTCGGACTCAAAAATCGACGAGAAAACTAACTTAAACTCCATGATTTTTTCCCAAATTTTTCACAGGTTATCACAACAAGGTCGACGAGATACTCCTAGAAAATCATGGCTCGAACTAGCTCCAATCCATGGGAAAAACAGATCACGACCGAGGGAAGAAAAAAAAAAAAGCCCAAAAAGGAAAACGTTGATTTCTCTGTGCTCGAGTCGATTCAATCGAATAAACTTCTAGGATAGCTTCAACTCATGTCATAGCACAAATCAACGCAAAAAGAATGAGCAGAAACGACCTCAAATCGACGAACTAGCCATGAACTCGTCCAATTGGAGCAAATAAAAAAAAGGAATATAGAATCCTAAGTGACCGTCGTTGTAGCGGCTGCTAGAGAGGCGGCGGTGGGGGTTGCGTGGTGGCGCAGGAGAGCGGCGGCGGCGGGACTCCGATTGGGAGAGAGACGAAGCCAGCGGCGGTCACGCGTCGCGCGCAGTCCGTGTTCAGGTCCACCACGCACCCGAGCACGGGGCACACCTCTCCACGGGAACGCGTGCGTGGTCACCGCGCCGCCGCGTTAAACCCCGGCCATATCCGCGCGTCCGAACGTGTGCCGCAGCTGCAGCTGCACCACCGTCGCCGGTGGCAGCTCCTCCCCGGAGGCGCACCGCGAGAGGCCCTCATCACTCGTCAGGCGTCTCCGCGGCGCAGCCCGTGCGCGCCGTCACCTGCCCCGGCCACACGACTACGAGCCACCAAGCGGGATGCTGCAGGAGGCGGCGCCTCTGCTGTCGAGGCGGGTTATTGTTGGAGATGGGGAGAAGTCGTCGTTCGGTAATCGGGATCACCGTTGGGCAAATGGGGTACTCGCAGTTGTTGGCGAGTTCCATCGTGTTTAGGAAGATCGCCAGCAACGGATGCCGAGACCTAGATACATAAGGAGCTCAAATGCCATTGTAATTTTGGGCTCAATACAAGAACTGCATTGTGAGAATTTTCCAGCCAGTGCGGGCAGACCTCGGTGTTGGTATTGATGATTCTCTGCAGTGGCATGCGAAACCAAACGCCGAAATCTTGCTTCACCTCCTCCAACAGCTCGACCCATTCGTCGAGGTAGTACCCCTCCAACTCCAACAGCATGATTTCGTTGTCCACGCGCGCGATGGTCCACTTGGCAACTTACCGCGCGCGATCAGCGCGAGACACCGCGATCGCCGCGGGCCACCGTGAGAAAGGAAGGAATTGCCGCGCGGGGGCGCCATCCCATTGCCTTCCATTCACATCACAACATCGTGACACGGCGTGCACGACATTACGGCCTTGTTTAGTTCGTGGGAAGAAGTTAGAAAGTTAGAACTTGAACTCCCAGAAAGACTTTCGTTTGTATTTGGTAAATATCGTCCACTTATGGACTAACTAGCCAAAAAGATTCGCCCCGATTTACAACCAAACCGTGCGATTAGTTTTTTTTTTTTACCTACATTTATTGCTCTATGACATCGTCCAAAAATTGATGTGATGGAGAGAGAGTGGAAAAACTTGGAAGTTGGAGGGAACTAAACAAGGCCTACGTTGAAAATGCAGCTAAGCGTGGCGTGGGTGTAAGCCATCTGTCGATCCGATGAAGATCTGCGTGCCCCTGCTATCGGCTTCAAACCGAAGCGACGGTGACCGACCTTCCCATCTAAGGGGAATCTGCATTCGTCGTACTCTATATTCATCTTTTGAAATGAACCTTCTATCCCGGTTATCGAGATTTCATCCGTTAAACCAATTTCTCCAGCACCATCTATACTCTATCCCAACTACCCATCGGTGGGGACCACATCATACACACTTTCCCCATCATCTCTAAGCCCTCCCCATTCTCTCTTCCTTTCCCGACGCTCACTTCCGGTAGCGCCGCCGGCACACCTCTACTCGCCGCCCATCACACCCCGCAACCGCCCTCTCCACTGGTAAGCTCGGCCTTGTTACTTATTTTGCCTTCAGCCTTGGACTCATACGCGAGGCTCGGGCGGTGGCGGAGGATAATATCCTGTTGAGGCGACAAAGCGGGGAATGCTGATGCGGCGGCGGCCGGAAACGCGGGCAGCCTGGCCGGGCCTCCTCCTCCTTAAGCGGCGTGGCGGCGGGTCTGCGGCGGGCGGTCAGCGGTGCCCCTCCTCCTCCCGTGCCCGGCGCGGCAAAAGCGGCAACCCTCTCCACTGCTCCCGCCCGCCACAATGCGCCCCAGAGCCCGCGTCAGCTGCGCCGTTGCGAATAGCGGATCAGCGATTGGCGCCGGGACGAGATAGAGGAGGCCGTTGCACCTCCCATCCGCTATCCGTCCCGCAAGATGCGTGTTTAGCGCACATAGTGCGGACATCCCAACCCGCTGGCGCACCTGCGCTTGCGGCCGCCCGCCAGCGTCTTCTTTCGGGCTTCGCCCGGCCCGATGCACATCACCGATCGCATCTAGGAAGTAGTTATTTGATTGCTGAGTTTCAGATCCCAAATTTATCATCATCTTTTTTTGTCATGAATTGATGACAAGTCCGACCGGTTTTGTGTCATCGATTTATTTACTGGCAGTCCCAATGGGGTTTCTAATTGTACATTCCAAGAGAGAAAGAGAGAGCTATTGATGTCAAGTAGAAACTATCTCTCCCAACCCATGGTTTCTATAGCAGAGTTAATACAAGGGATAAATTAAATACAACACAAAAGAAGAGTAGATCAACTATGGCAATCAACCATGTAGCCTCCAGAACCACGCAATTTCAATCGGCACTATTTCTCAATAAAGAGTGTTTCCAGAATACCATAAACAATCCTCATTTACTATTTTAAGAATTTTCTATGAACTACTATGAATTATTGAAGCTCCAACCATTTTCCTGCAAAAGAAATATTAAAAACCGAAATAGAAAAACGCTTTTGCAAAGTGAACCCTAAACTTTCTAGAAATCAAATAAGCCCGGATCTGTAAAACCCCTCTCTGGTCATTAATCAACTGGAACTCAGGATGGGAATGGGCTGGCCCGGACCTGGCCCCCATGGCCTCAAGGCCAATATTGAGGCCACGGGCCGACCCAAAATGACCTTTGGCTATGGCCCCAGTGGCCCAATGGGCAACATGGGTCGGCCCATCCTTATGCAATCACATTTAGTCATTTCAGCAAATGGTTACTGACAATATTTATAGATGGATGTCATCAGCAAATGTCATCTGGCAACGGTAAATAGTGTTTGTCCACAGATATAGGTCATTACAGCAACAACAAATAAGATTTTAGATTTTCATTAGACTTTGCTGCCATATGTCCTACTGATGTTACAGATATATCTGATATACAGATTGTTGACACAAAATGTGGCGACTGTGCCTCACACACAGCAAGCCGGAAAGCGTGGCTTCAAACGAGTGCCCGGTGAATCGAGAACCGAAAGCGCGCTGCCGGTTTGACCTGAAACTAACAAGGGATGAAACTGTTAAATACAAGATGGAACGTGCGGGTGAGACCGCATAGTTCCATATATATGACCCTCGGTTACCCACTACGGCGACATATATAGCTATAAAAAAGCTATTTGCCAACAAGTTTATGAAGCATTCGGCTATTACGAAAGTAAAAGCATGTAAGCATGATTGCCGAATGAAGATAAAAGAACATGTTTGAACAAGTGAAATTGATCATCAATATTGTGTATCATTAAGAGCATGTAACATTGACCAAAAAAGATATCCAAACATGATAAATATAATCGGTAACTCATAAATACAGATCTAATTTGAATAATACATGCATAGGCCTAATCCAACTAGTCTCGCCGCACGCCTAGCCTTCTTAAACCCGTCTAGCATATACCCTAAACAAGCTAATCCAATGCATGATACAACTTACTCGGGATCTATATCACTCCTCACAACTAGACTAATCCACTGCATGATACGGTCTAGTTGTGAGAAGCTAAAAGCATGCATTACCAAATAGATCTATAAATACTGCTACTCATGAAAGCATAACCGTGTCGGCAAATTAGCCGAATCGGGGTCCATGAAGAAGGAACAAGCAAGTAAACGCAAAACAAACCTATCGATTGAATCAATTCTAGTCCACCGGATGACTAGCTCTAAAACAACCCAAAAAGCCTACATCTTCCAAGAGACGACACCCAAATTGTCAAGACCTATTTGCATCTAACGAACTTGAACCCGCAACATGTGACAACCTAGATTGATATAGCTCGGCTATTATAAACACATGATTTAACTATCACAACAAGATGAACATGAAACATTAAAGGTTTTAAGATAGATCTAAGACTTTTAATGTTTTATATCCATCTCATCATGACGATCTAGAACAATATAGAGCCGAGCCTTAATCAATCTAGATTGGGCAACAAAGAGTGTTACAAATATATAAAAATATTAAAAGCATGCAACACGTGGTAACTTAATGAATCTACTAGATCTTGCCAAATCTAATAGAGCCGATAACTAATCCTTGAGCCAAAGCTAAGCCTACCGCACGGCTCCCAATCTAACCAAGAACCGATAACTATCTTGCCCCACCTTAATCCGCCACATGATACAAGGCATAAGCAAAGACCTCCCGCTACTAAGCTTAAATCCACCGCATGATACTAAGCAAAGTAAAACGAGACTACTTGCATCATAATCTAAATCCACCGCATGATACTAGACATGATAGCAAGGTTGCTGGAACTTACGGAGGTCGACGGATCGATGGCTCCTCTCGAAGAACTTCGGCGACCCACAAAAAAGGACTCCGAAGTTGGCACGAGGCCGATTTGATTGTATTGGTTGTGAACAGAACTTTACAATGTCCAAGGGTCTATATTTATACCCCGAGATGTGACACGAGTCCTAAAAAGATTACGATTACAAGAAATAATCCCTAAAATAAGATAACTTTAGCTCCAAGTCTTCTCGAGTCCTTGTTGCCCCTCGCCATCGGAAATTTCCCTCCAAACGGCTAATACTATCTACTTCCTTCGTTTCCTAACCCCTTTTCGAAATAGCCGAATCGCATAGTACTTGCCGAATGTTCACAAATAGCCGACCGAGCGAAGCCCGCCGTTTGACACTTGCCGAATGCTCCTCCTTGCTGAGTAATTTCTTATTATTAGCATCTTGCACTGCCCACTTGTCATCCTCTAGGCTTACCAAAATCCAAAGTGTTAACACATGCCCCCCTCAATTTCGGATAAAGATGATTTTATTCCAAAATTGACCATAACTCCTTCTCATTTAGGTCAACACTGCTTCAAAACTCTTCTCTCTTTCGCTCATCGCCGCCATTGCTCAAAATCCCCTAAACCCTAGAATTTCATGAATCAAGCTTCAAGTTCTTCTATGGTGACTCAAGATAAAATCTTGCGGGTACTTTTGCTCATCCCTTACATATTCGGCGGTTTCCCCTCGCAAACTCTTCTTCCCCCATTCTTATTCTTCCCCTTTTTTCAAAGACGATGAAAGATGAGATCTTGATCCCGCTTTGAGAACTCGCACTCCTATTTCCTCGGCCCGATGGGGGATCGGATCCGTTAGAATTCATTGAGAAAGAAACTCGGAGGATTCCTTTCAAATCTAGGATATCTCGAGCCAAGATCGTGGCCAAATACTTTCAAAACCCCGCCGTTTCCTCCAATTTTAGGGTGGCGAGATTGGTACCGGAGGATACACACCGCAATACCTGCGAAGAAGGGGTTGGGGCTGGGATGGCATGGATATAAGCCAATGCTTAGAGTTGTCCTTGTCGAGACGCCAGTAGGAATGAAAATCTTTTTGATAGCAAAGCAGCTCACTTCTCGGGTCCGATGCCACCAACACCTTCATCTTCGGCCATGGTCCAATGACCCCTACTTTGGGCCGATGTCTTCATGATGACAGGCTTGAATGTAATGAAAGAAGTTTACCCTTTTCAAGTACAAGTACTCCAGTTCCCGAAAAGCCGCCAGTCGAGGTGGATATACCCAATACATCAAAACATATAAATCGAAAGGTTCTCGTCCCTTGAGAATGAATACAAGGCCTTTACAATATGTGGTTATGCATTTGTGTTTTGTGGGAAGTCCAACGAGCCAACCCTAAATCATATGGTCATGGCCGAGGATCTAACTGCTAACACTTTGATCCCTTTGGGCAAGTATCTTCTTGGAGCCGCTTACCATATGATGCACCAAATCATTGTCCGGATGTACAAAGGAGGAGAAATCTCCCCGTAAATGGTCCTTGGTGGTTAATCCGATGTGGTTACAACTATATATGCATCAAATAGTCCCCATTGATCTCCACAACCCGGACTTTCCCTCAATCAACTATTTTGAAGGAGAAAACCCTTCAACCAAAGCCTGTCGGTCATATGGGGAAGCCGTGCATCTTCCATTGTTATCAACAAGGACATTGGTCATTTATTCAAGCTTTTCTTCAAAGGATTTGATAATTTGATCCGGCTACCTTACAAGGAAAATGAGGACTTTATCTTCCCTTGAAAATTTAGCTATGAATCTGGGCCGCCAAGACAAAATTCTCTACGACGCCTTCAACTCTTTCATCAAACCTTGCATTTTACCAAATAGAGTTCAACCATGGAAGGAAACCGCATCCCACTTATGAAATTTATAATCCAAACATGGTAGCTAGACAACTTGGATGTGGTCAACTGCCCCCAAGGCTATTCTTCTCTGAAATTATAAAACTCGGGGAAGAAATAAAAGAAGAAATAGAGGCCAAAAAGGTGTTTGAACTTGGATGCACTCTGCCTACATATGCCCCCCACCCATTCGGGTTGATAGAAGTGGTTCACCCATCATTCAGCTCCTCCCCGGTAGGAATGGCATGATCAAATTTTCAATACATCGCTGCATCCTCTATGTCAACAATTGATGCCTCGGTTTGACTCTCAAATGAGGTAATTTCTCTTTTTTTTTACCTCATTGGCCATATTTGTGCATTTCTCGACAAATGCTTATTATGTGTAGGATCCCTAACCTCGCTCCTCCCTCTAGAGCAATTCAATACTACCGTCTTTGGTCCCAAGCCTGTTTTGGGTTTCAATGCTCCAACTCTTGCATCCCCGATGAAGATTCCGGCAACTTGGGCTACATCTTCTTCCAAAAAGAGTAGCAAAAGAAAAATTTCAATTGGACCAAGTGGGAGTGCTTTGCCATAGCCAAGAAACCAAGATCCGTGAGGGCCAAATCATCTCCTAAGGTATGAGTTTTCTTGTTTAATATATAATACTGAAATTGGCCTTCACTTGCCTTCTTCTTTTGCGACCAAAGATTGATCCTATGGCGATGCTCCACTAATAGATGCAGAAATTCTGAAAATTAGTGAGCAAATTGGTAATTTAATAATCATGCTTCATAGTTTCCTCTTAAATTTGCTCATTTTACTAACAATTCATCATCTTCATTAGAAACAAACACAATTTTTGGATGGCATGGTAGACAAGTCCTCTTCCAGCCTCCTTAGAAGATCAAGGTACATCCGAGCAATCATCTTCAAGTGCACGCCCAAGTCCTCCCAGTGCACCAAGATTCCCGAAAAATCGAATGCACTTGAGCAATCAATTCCCTCGATATTCAATCAAGCCCTCCTCAACAACAAGCTTCTCAAGATTAGGCCGCTCAAAGGTTCTTCTACCTCTACACATTTATCCGAAGCCGGCAGTCCACATCAAGATGATGTTCAATCTGGTGAAAATCCCATCCATCCTTCAAACGCCGGTCGCGAGGATCCAAAAGAGCCTGCCCAAAAGGTGTTATCTTGCTCGACTTTCTTTTTAAAAAGATTGAATACAACCCAATCAGCTAACACTCTCTTCTAGGATGAGACCAAGCCAATCTGCCAGCTATTCCTTCACCGTAGATGAATATATCGCTAAGAAAGGTGAAGAAGCCGCCCCAAATGTAAACAAATGAGTGAAGGGACTTCCTCAAGTCAAACATTCTCTCAAGAAAACCAAGCTCTCGCTAAAAAGCATAATCTCTTTACTGGATAGGGATGTGAATGTCTTGGTTCAGATGCGAGATCAAATAAAGGATCTAATGGAATTGATTGATCAAGATATCCCTTCTCCCCTTAGAGCTATATTAGATTCTCAAGCCCGCCCATTTGGATGATCATTTTGCTGCAGCTTAAAAGGGCTAGCAAAAACACAGCTCTAAGGTCTACCTTGCTTGGTGATAGATCTATGAAGAAGCAGGAAGCTAAAGATCTGCATTCCCAAATTCGGGCTGACAAAAGTTCCTTGAAAACATTGCAGCCTGAATTGGAATCCTTGGAGATTGAGAAGGCCAATTTGGAGACTCAACTGGCACTGATAAACTCCAAGATCAAGGACCATAAAGAAAAATCGCCAATCTTCCCATCCATAGAGGTGACCGAGAAGAAAAAATAGCAAAGAACAATAAAAGAAAAAACCAAAGAAATCAAAGCCAAACTTGCCAAAATACCTGGCTCGGGGAGGATGATCGAGAGTGTTGTCGTGTGTCAACCAAGTCAAGATCGAGGCCATGAATGCAATTAGGCATTTTCTAAATATGTAAAATGTCTGCCTATATCAAACTCATACATTGTATGCCTAATGTCCCCTTTTTATCTTCTTTGATGAATGTTTCATACTTAGCCAAATCTAGCTTCTCTCGATGAGATTTGGTCATAACTTATGTTTTGGTTTCACATCTTTGATAAAATATAGCCGAACCGGACTAGAAATAATTCAAACCTTCAAAGTGAACAATTTATCTTAGCTTCATTCGGCTACCTTGATTGCATTCGCTACTTTCTATGCTCCGGTCCATCTTTGCCGATTGGAGAAGTTACCGACCAGAGAATAGGGATTTAGCCGAATCAATCTCCTTTGACAACGGCTTAAAGGGGAAACGCTTGGACTTCTCGATGGGTGGGATACGTGCCCACGATCCTTAACTATAATCCGCCACGATCTCTCCGGGCCGGCTTTGTAAATAAAGACTCCCAAAGCGTGTAGTTGCATCCAAAACCAAAAACCCCTCTTTGCTTTTGCCTTCTCATCTTCTTCAGCCAACCGAGAAATCCCCAAAAACACCGAGCGGAGTAGCAATGGCGAGCGGTGATGGCCGTGGGAAACATCCCCGGCGAGGAGTAGCCTGAGGGGAGCCACGCACCACGCCGCCCGGCGTGTCGTCCGCGGGTAGGATTGAATCTCATTTTGGCCCCTTGCGGCTTTGTTCTCTATCCCCTATTTTGATCCCGAAATTCATCGATGATCCCAATTACCAACCAAAGGCATCTTCTCCCTCGGCGGCGGCACTGACCCAACCGGGCACCTCCGGCGAGCTGTGCTTTCTCCGGCCTCCAGGCTCCTCGAGCTCGTCGGCGGTGACCAGAGAATATGACCCTCACCCACGGTACTTTCGTCGGAGGAAGAGGAGGCGGAAGAACCCGGTCGAGCATTGGGAGGCCCTCGGGGTTCCACAAGGAGAGGGACGAATCTGGAAAAACTTCGCGAAAGTCTCCAAGGAATTCTGCCTCAAGGAAGTCGAATGGAACGACCAAAGGGAAACAACTTCTGCGACGCCATCACGGTTAGATCAAAGGCACTGCTCAGATCTCTCATCGGTTCTTATCCTTTTGATTATACTGATTTGTCTTTCCTTTTATGTAGCTCTATCCGGTGGAGAACAACCGCTTGAAGGCGGCGAACAAGATCGCCCGACAAGGTGAAAACGCATAGCCAGGTGAGACGCCAAAAGCTCGCCTTGATGATGCCGGGCGGCCGCATCGGCCGTCGCCATCCACGGCGTACACTGGCGGCGCGTCCATGGGTCTGGCGCTCGACGACCTGCATTTAATGAGGACTACTCCATGCAGCGGGTCGCCGGCTTCCGGAACACCGTAAGACATCGGCGGTATCGAGGAGCTCGTAGATCGGTATGAGGATCATGCCGCCGCGATCGCCGTGATCCACCGATGCCCAATCCATCCTAAACAAGCTCTTCTAGTAGTTTGTACTTAGGACTGATTCTCGGGCAATAATAAATTTGTTCTTGAGTGCTTTGTCCCTGTTTGTGATTTGCTTTCAATTCTCGTAAAGGCGACTTTTCTTGTCCCTCGAGTAGATCAATCCGTGAAACCCCTTACCGAATGCTCGTTTTGACTTAGCCGATTGGATCCAGCTCTCATGAGAAAATAATATAAAATCTTACTCTCTGGAAAATTCCCCGCACTTGTTCAATATTCTTCTTAATGAAATTCCAACTTTCTCTTCTCGAGATATCTACCGCCAGCTTAAGTGCTAAAGTCACCCACATGAGATACACAAAGATTTCAATGTAAAAACTTGCCAATGACCGACGGTTGCACCTCCAAAGTAACAATCAAGAAAATACTCGATTGCCTTGATGATTTTTGTTTATATTTTTCTCTAAAGGCGACACATGCCGTGCGGCTATTCTCCAAATTTATGGAGTATTTTTTCTGGCCAAGGCGATGCCTACACATCGGCCGTTAATCCTAGCTTTAATTTTCATGAACCAACCTCAACGCTAGGATAATATTTCTTGAGATATCTCCCATTGATAGCTTTGGTAAATTCTTCTCCAAATAAAGACCTTAAAATATATGCATTGCCAGCACACATCTTTGTATCTCGAAAAGGTCCTTCCCAATTTGTAGACCATTTGCCGAATGCCTTATCTTTCATTCCAATTGGCAACAAAGCTTTCCAAACCAAGTCTCCTTTTGCAAATTGCTTTGTACTTGGAACTTTCTTGTTATAGTATCTAGCAACACGATTTTTTATTCTTCTCAATATTTTTTCCAATTCTCTAAGATGAATTCGATGCAAGTCTTTCAACTCATCTATCATTAAATTATTATAGTCCTTAGTCCTTAAATCCTTTTGTAGTTCAACTCTCCTCGAACCCGATTGCATTTCCCATGGCAAATACAACATGATGCCCATACACCAATTCATAAGGAGATGTTTGAGTAGACCTATGACAAGCCATTCGGTAAGCCCACAATGCTTCATTAAGAACCGAATACCACGTTCTTGGCTTTTCATCGATCTTCTTCTGAATGATCTTGTTCATAATCTTATTAGATGCTTCGCTTGACCATTGGCTTGTGCATAATAAGGAGATGAATTATGCAACTTAATTCCCGTGTTTTGGCAAAGTCACAAAACTCAAGAAGTAAACTCGAGTCCCTTGATCACGTTATAGTCCGAGGAATTCCAAATCTATAAATTATATGTTCTTTAACAAAACTGATCATATTTTCTCGACGTGACCTTCTTCAAAGGAATAGCTTCAACCCATTTGGTAAAATAATCATTTGCCAAAAGCACAAACTTGTGTCCCTTTGCCGGATGGAGGATGAATCGACCAATTAAATCTATACCCCATCCTCTAAATGGCCAAGGCTTGATTATAGGATTCATAGCAGATGCTGGAGCTCTTTTGAATATTACCGAATCTTTGACAATCATGACACCCTTTGTAATATTCAAAACAATCTTCCAACATAGTCGGCCAAAAATAACCGGTTCTTCTAATTATCCATTTCATTCTATAGGCCGATTGATGAGCACCACATAAACCTTCATGCACTTCACTCATCATCCTCTTTTGCTTCTTCTTGATCCAAACATTTAAGTAGTACCCCATCTATGGATTTATAATATAGTTGATCATCAAGAAGCACAAACTTGAGAGCTTTGTACCTGAGCTTTTGAGAAACTTTCTCGTGAGGGATTCCTAAGGTAATCAGCAATTTCAACTCTCCAATCATTGATCCGCTCGATCAACACCAAAAGCATATTCATCTATAGCAAAGACTTCCCGATTCTCACGATACCCGTAAGCACTTTGCGCCAATCTATTTGCTTCTTCGTTATGCTCCCTAGGAATATGATGCAAGGTCACTACCCGAAAACTTCTCAATAATTCTCGGCATTCTTCATAGTAACCTTTCAATATATCATTTTTGCACTCAGATTGGCCGATCAGTTGATTAATCACCAACTCAGAATCTCCAAAAATCTTAATCTGAACGGCCTTTTGCTTCTTTGAGAAGCCAAGTCCTCTCGAGCAATGCTTCATATTCTGCTTGATTATTAGTAACATGAGGCTCAATAGGAATAGCATACTCAAAAGTTACTCCTCGTGGAGAAACCAAAAGAATTCCAACACCACCACCCTTTTCACAGGATGAACCATCGAAAAACAAAGCCCAAGGTGCAATGCTCATCATATTGACAGAAAGATCACGATGTTGAGTAATAAAATCAGCAATAATTTGACCCTTTACCGCTTTTGCCGATTCATACCTTAAATCAAATCCTCGATAAGGCCAACACCCACTTGCCGATTCTACCATTCAAAATCGGCATTGATAACATGTGTTTAATTACATCAAACTTAGATACTACCACACATTCGGCATTCAATAAATAGTGCCGAAACTTGGTACACGAGTAATAAACACATAAGCAAAGTTTCTCTATAGCCGAATACCTTGTCTCTCGATCTAACAGCCTTCGGCTAACATAAGCTACTACTCTTTCTTTTCCTTCAAATTCTTGCATGAGGGCCAATCCTATCGTCAAAGCTATCGGCCGCCACGCATAACTTGAAAGGCTTGTTGAGTTGTGGAGGTACCAAAACCGGTGGTGCCTTCATATATTCCTTGATTTCACCAAAAGCCTTTTTGTTGTGCGTCCACCCCAAACAAACACTTGGTCTTTCTTAAGCTTTAATAATGGAGAAAATGGCAAGACTCTTTTCTCGACAAATTGATATGAATCTTCTTACAAAATTAATCTTGCCAAGCAAAGGATCGCAATTCTCATTAGATTGGTTGAGGAACAACCTTGTCGATGGCTTCCATGCTTTTCTTTCCAACTTCAATTCCTCCCTTATGAACCGTAAAACCCAAGAAATTCACCAGCCGAGACTCTGAAAGCACACTTGTTTGGATTCATCTTCAAACCATGTCTTCTAGTGCACTCCAAGTCCTTCTCAAATCGGCAAATGCCTTTCATGATCTTTTGACGACTTGACTACCACATCATCAATGTAGATTTCCACAATCTTGCCGATCAACTCATGAAAAATATAATTCATAGCCCTCGATAAGTTGCAACGGCATTCTTCAACCCAAATGTCATAACAATCCACTCAAATAAACCAATATGGCCGGGGCACCCGAAAGTCGCCTTTGAGATGTCTTCAATTGCCATAAAAATTTGATTATATCCTACATTCCCATCCATGAAGCTAATGATCTCATAACCGCCGGCCGCATCTACCAAAGAAATCGGCAATCGCATCGTGGTATCCATCCATTGGTGTGGCTTTATTAAGATCTCTCAAATCTATGCAAACCCTCATCTTTCCGTTCTTCTTATATACCGACTATGCTCGAAATCCACTCGCATATGTACACGGCCGAATAAAATTTGCCTCTAATAATCTTTTCGATCTCCTTCTTCACATCGGCCAAAAACTGAATCCTTGTATATTTTTCGTGGAGGTTGCTTATATGGTCTATACCCCGGGCTTAATGGGCAATCGATGCTCAATAATGGAACGATCTAATCCAGCATCTCCGAATAATCCCAAGCAAAACAATCCTTGAACTCTTTCGTAAGATTTATCAATTTCAATCAGATCCTTGATCTAGATCGGCACCGATATATGTTGGCCTTGGTTTCTCACCATCACCAATATCTACTTCTTCTAACTTATCGGGCAAGATGAAACCACGCCCCAGCCTTCCCTTTGTTGCCATCGATCGGATTCTCCATTAAAATTGCTATGAGAGCCGACTACTTGATCGGCTATTGATCCCTGTTGAACACATTCACGTGACCTTCTCCCTAGTCTTTACCGTAAAAACACAATTACACCATCATATTCCCAAAGCAGGTGTTCTCGAGGCAAAGAACACTCACGTAATCATCGCCTCTAACAACCTCAACGTCATCTCCAACCCACTGAAATGAGTAGCCGATGCATGGTGGAAGGAATGCAGCAATTGGCATGAATCCAATCTCTTCCAAGAAGCAACCGTATGCCCCTTGCCATCAATGACAAAGAAAGTTGTAATCAAAGTCTTTGAACCAATCATCGCCTCAACATGAACAGCTCCTCGGTGTCGGAAGGATTACCAAAGAAAAATTCTAAGGACCATGTCGGGCTTTGCAATAGATCTTCACTAGTCATCCCAAGTTTCCTAAAAGTGGCATAGGGCATGACATTAATGGCAACTCCCCATCGACAAACATCTTAGTCAAAGGTTTGCCATTAACATATCCTTTGAGATAGAGTGGCTTCAAGTGACGATTCTTCACCGGGCTTATCAAAAATTTCCCCGCCTCGGGTCAAAAACAAGTTGAGCCATTAAGTCCTCGAAACTCAGTTTCATCAAAATCGAATAAACCTCTTTGAACGTTTCGATTTTCTAGAGCCATGAACTCGACGGTAGGAAAAATGCCATGCATGTATCAGCCGAAGGACCATCTTCATCATCGTTTCTTCTTGGGATGCCACATTTGCTTCCTCTCTACCGCCGCTTGCCTAAGCTCCTTATTCCTCAAACGTTGGACCCTTCTCTTCTCGCTCTTCCTTAGTCCAGAGGACACCATTGGCCTTTTCGCCACACACATAACCATGTGGACTCTCTTCTTCATCATACTCTTCATAATCACCCACTCTTGGTCTCGCAAACCTATTGCCTTGGTGATATTCGTAGTTACTCATTTTTAAGCGCCGATCGGGTTCGTAAAAACTGAATCCCAAGTCTCTCATGGACTGGTCGGCGGTTGGCTCGAGATCGCCTATATTCAAAGTATTGATCACCTATTCGTGGGCAATTATTCCTAGCCGACGCTTTCAAGCCTTCGTTCCAAAGAATGTTTGAAAAAGGAGCATCCCCAATGAGACTGTTCTTGCTCTTTCATGTATTCTTCCCCCGCTCCCTTCGGTAAGCTTCCTCTTCATAGCTTCTACGCTCCTCCATGAACTTTCGCTCCGATAATGCTCTTTCTCCCCGTTGCCTCTCGTGTAATGTAACCTCCTAAATTACAAGGCCCATATGCACTTATCATTGTCTTTAAGACCTCTCGATCACTATGCACGTGTTCCCACAATCTAGAAAGCACTATTAATCTTCCAAACAGATCTCATTAACGAGTCATTGTAATATTACAATATTTTATTCACAATACATTAGAGTAAAGCGCTGAAGGATTATATAACCATAATTTTACAACCATTTGTTCAAAGAAACAAACTTAAGTAGAATTATTACAAACCACCGTTTATTGAGAACAACATTATATATATATATATATATATATAATATATACCAAAAACGTGCTCCAAGGGTTTCTTCACCTACTGCCATCTTCCTCCCCGGTACACCGTCATGCAAATAGGGACCAAAACAAGCCCGCCATGACCTACTCCCGCAACAAGGGTCAAAGAACCCCCGAGTACGGGAGTACTCAACAAGACTTGACCGACAAAAGAAAAGAGGAGAAGACTCGTGAATGCTGGCTTTGGGAATCAAGGTAAGGTTTTAACAAGAATCAAGGACTCTTTGCGTAAAAGGCTTACTAATAGTGCATCCTTACTTTCAATATTTTATCTCGATTAGTAGCTCATAGAATCTAGGTGATTCTATCCTAGATCAAACACTTCTTAGTCACTCCAACTTCCTTTGCTCATAACCATGTTCCATCAATTACTACGATGTAAGGACGTAAGAACGGGGTCTCCATATCCGAGAAGCAAATCTGACGATTCGAATCGATTATAACCCAAATTGGGAGTCCTTACCACACGACATATGTAGCACTTAAGCTTGCATATATCAACCTTCTCCCGCATCGTCCAAAACAGAACGAGGCTCGCGCCACCCAAGAGCACAGTATCCCCACCGCTGTACCAAATTTCTAGTAGGGCGGGTACACGCTACTCCCGCCATCTCTCCACCCCCTGCGGCGTGGTTGCCATTCCCGATTTGGCACACCCCCGAGATCGCTTACCGATGCATGTGGCTAGTACTAGTTTCAACCGACCGAGTGACACCCAAAGTGCACGTGCCTTCAACCCAAAGGCCTCGGGGGCAACTTGCGCTCAATAGTCCCGAACTTAACAATCCAAACAACGGATGGTCCTTAAATGACCAACACGGACAAGCACAGCTAGGTATCCCGCCAACTTTTCAAAATACGCCCCGGCCCAATCTCAAATTCATCACTACTTCTCATAATTCTTCCAAAAGTACCATCTTCTCATATAAAACATTTTTATGAAAAAGCTTAACTAATTAAGCGTGGCTAAGCATCACTAAGAATTTTTAAATAAAACAAAGTTAACAAGATTGGCATTGAAATAATCAAGGATGGTAATGCAAAGAATTAGGTTATCACTCAACTCCTAATTACTTAATGCAACATATCATAAACATAAGTGTAAAAACTTTGTAAAACACAAGGAAGGGTTTAAATGAAACCGGGGCTTGCCTTCGCTGATCTAATTTGATATTCGGGTCAACACCACAATTAGAGAAACCCTCTTCAAATGTAATAACCCTCCTCAACAACGGCTCAACCTTGACTAATTCGCTCGTTAACTACATGAAATAAAAATATGCTTCAATATGATAGAAATGTAAACATGATGCTTATAGGTGCATGAAATGATAAGCAAATGAGTACAACTTTCCTTCACTAAAAGTTGTAAGCCAACAAAACTAACTTGTTGAAGTACTAACATAACAAAAGGAGTTCTCAAGGACCATTTGATTGTGGTATGATCCAAGATTCACAAAACAATCCCAAATCACACAAAGTCTAAGTCATTATACACTAAACACGTAATTTTTCTAATAAATCAAATAAAGCATAAAATAATAAATAAATTAACTTTCTCAAAATGGCCCCAAAAATTTTATACAAGAAGATCATAACATAAAAATTGGCTCTCAAAAATAAAATTTTATGATTTTTAAACAAAAATTTTATTTTCTAAGAATCATGAAAGATGCATTTTTCAATTAAAGATTGTATTTTTAAAACATGCAAAAACTACTCAAAATCAAAGTTTCAAATTTTTCATACAAACTAGACATGAAAAGGATACACAAAAAAATTTTCAAAATTTTTTAAACAAGTATTTGAATTTATACAAAATTTACAAAATCCGACACTATTCAAATAAACAAAAATTGAATAAAGCGCTTTTTTAAAAGAAAACATTTCCGCCTAAAGTGGCCTGGCTCGCCCAACACGCGAACAGGGCAGCCGGCTTACGCAGCCGGGCCGCCCAACACAACGCCCACGCCGACTCCAGCCCCGCCGGAGTTGATCGGCCATTCACCGGGCGCGAGGTCGCCGGTGACGAGGTCAAGCACCTACGCGTTCCCCACAACTCCGCTGCCTATCTAGGGCAAAACCCGACGAGTTAAGACACAACGGCGAAGCTCGCCGAACGACGGGTGCGGCGGTGTGGCTTAACGACGGAAGGCTCGCTCGAGCTTCCTCCCGGCGAAGGTGAGGGCACCCACAAGATCCGCACGGCCGTGACCTCGAGCCCTTTGTTGACGGTCGTGAACTACATATTTTATACCGTCAACATTAGTATAAAACTACCAAAACACAATAGTGATAGGGCTTTGAGCTAACCTTTTCCACAAGTTTTGGTACTTCACTTGTTTTGCGGTGGCAATGTTGAAAACATATATATATTGGGCCAAAAGCAAAGGAAAATATACAAGATAAAAATGGCCCAAAGCAAAGCAAGGAGAAGAGAGGAGAAATGCCCATAAATATGAATATCAACATCTATACATAAGCCCAAGAAGTCGAGGCCCAAATCCAACATGAAATCATACCGGGCCGCAGACATGGGTTTAGTATTTTGGGCATAACTTTCTCATACGAAATCGGATTTCAAAGATCTAACAAATAAAACGAAGCTTACCCGAGGCCCACGCACTCCTACAAAAATTTCAGGCCAAACGGCCCATATCTTGGTGCGGCCGCACCTTTGGGTGCGCGCCAAGACCAGCCAGGAGGCGGTTCGGGCCCATCCTTCGAGGCGCCATCACTTTCCAAAAAAGTGTGTTGCCGACGCTGGTTGGTCGGTTTGGGCTGATTAGAAGGTGTTCCAAGGTCGGTTTGGTTCCTTCCATGTGAGGATGGCCATCTTCCAAAGAGCCCCCCTCCTCTCTACCTATAAAAGGAGGCTCTCCCCCCTCATTCAACACACACCAATTCCATACAACACAAGGAGGAGCCACAATGTAATAGAGAGGAGAGAGTTCCATTTCTTCTTCCCCTCTTAGTTCTAATGGAGAGTGAGAGAGAAAGGCTAGAAGGAAGTTTGGTTCCTTCTACCCGAGTTGCCTGGCCCGCCCCGTGTGCCGCGTTCCTTGTGGAAGCCTGAGTGTCGAAGTTGTGGTGCCTGGCATTCGCCAAGCTTAACCTCTACAAGCTACTTACACTTTGGTGAGAAAGCTTGTGATTATCTTTTGGCTTATTGTTCTTCAAGTATATTATCTTAGCCGTTGTAGACTTGGCGGATTGGTAGTCGTATCTTCGGTCGTCGAATTTGGAGAAGGAACTCTTTTGACCTGTGGAACCTTGTACGACCCAAGAGTTGTGGATGATAGTGCAAACGTGGTGTTTGGGCTAGCGCTCACCTACCTTTTGTGGCGCATCCCACGGTTGAGGGGGTAGGCGGCTTGGTCGTGACAAGCCTTGTCCGCCCCTTGAAATCCCCCACGCTCGGGTGTGGCGCGTAAGCAATTGCCTGACAATCGCCCTTGGGCGTGGGCGTGCCCGGTGAGTAGACAAATGACTTTAGAAATCCCCCGCCTCAAAACCTAAGCCCATAAAGATACCTCACTATCCATAGTTATCCTAGGGTAGCCCCCGCCAAAGATTAGAGCGCAACCGCTCCTCGTGGAAAATACGATACCCCGAATATTTCCTGGGTGAAAGCTACAACGACAATTCCGCGCGCTTTTTGCGGATTTATCCGTGTGCGCTAAGAAACGCCAACAAGCTTTCGCCCGCTGCCGGGAATGGTTGTCATAATTCTCTCTCGAGCCTAGAGCACCCGTGTGTTGTATCTAAAAAAAAAAAAAAAATTAGTTATTTATTTTTCTTTTTCAAAATGAAGCCTACTCCATTTCAAAAACCTTCAGCTTCAATGGGGAGTTCACAAGAGCCACAATCTTTTTCAAAACCAAAATTTTTATCCGCTATGAACTCACCCTAATTTAAAAAAAAAAACTTTTGGTTCTGCACTCCATCTCTCGTGACCATTTTGAAAAATCTATGTTGCCACCTACAAGATTTCGAGGAATTATGATCATGCCTCAAAGATTCCTAGCATGATCCAAGAAATGCACATGTGGAATTTGTTTCGCTTCTCTCATAGGGAAAGCAAAACAATAGTACACTATTGTCGTAGGAAATTTGAATGGGGACTCGAGAAGAACTCAAAGACAATTTTTGCTCTAGCATTCTTCCCCATCAATGCCTACCAAGGACAATCCGATCTCAAGTAGGATGAGAAGGAGTCCATAGGTGCAGCCTAGGCCGATTTATAATGTTTATACATGTTGGCCTAGACTTGTCATTACCCTATAGTGTGCTTTTTGCATATCTTTGTTCGGTATTGACATTGATGTCGCCTATGCCTTGACGGACCATTGAGGGTCGCTTACCCGAAACCTACAACGAACATAGGAAAAACCCTTGAACGCATCCTAGAGAAGCTTGCTTCTCCCGCTGTAGAACCTATCCCCTCCACAACAAGGGCATGTCAAGCATTGAGGAGCCCTCATCACGAGCCATTCCCTCGCACCGCCATTGGAACCGACCGCTGAGCCCCTCTCCGAACCACGAACACCGGCGAAGGAATGCTTCGCCCTTTGAGTTCACGATTGAATTCAAGGATGATGGCGTAACCTCGTGAAACCGAGGTGCACTTAGACTTCCATATCTCTCTCATCCTTGACTTCAATCTTCTCATAGGCTACCCTCTAGAAAAAAAAAAAAAATTACAAAAGACCTATAGAGGGAGCCATGATGAGAAGTTGGGAAAAGATTGCTTCCGCCTCTCACACCTAGACATCCCAAAGGCGAAGCATCTTCCCAACCAAAACCCATTCGAGGGGGCGGTTTATAACTCTATTCGCTTCACCCAAGTTGTTAACACATCTTAGTGAAACGAAACACCTATCGCCTCACACTAACACAAGTCATGTCCCTTCCTCGCCGCTTAAGACGCTGTTCTTGACAATGGTCAAGATTCAACGCTCGGCCCTTCATGACACATCTTTTGAGGAGAAAAACCTCATGTGCCATGGACATGCACGAAGCAACAACTCTTGAGACCAAGCAGAAAATTTGTTTTTGAGCATAACAAGTTGTCACTTGAGACTTACATGCTCACCTTTGGGTCTTCTTTTGAGTTTGTCTTGTTTCTAGCCGAAAGTGCTTCGACAAAAAATTACAACCACCTCTTGGTTCTCTTTGTAAACCTTTTTTAAGAATGGTTGCAAGCCTCGTAGTAGCATGATGACGCTTAACCTTGCAGTTTGAAGCTGCACGTTAAATTCTTAGTGGTGAAACCGGAACTTCACCACCACCACCGCAGGATGTTTTCCCCCACCTGCTTTTTTACCATAAAGAAAGCACCGCCAGAGATACCCCGGACTATCATTTAAAAAAGCACCGCCAGAGATACACCGGACTATCTTTTTTAAAAAAAGAGCACAAAAAGTCTTTTCTCTCTTCTTATTAATAAAAGCAAGAACATGTTATCAAGTTAGTATGCACCTTCTGCATTCTTTGTCGCTAACCATTTCAGGGAGATCGATTAAGAAGAACAAAGAGGCATGCGACGCCGAGAACATGAGGGCTACATCACAAAAAAAAAAAAAATTATTATGATGTTCATGGGTGATGGAATATGCTCAAGAGGAGACCTCGATCTTTTGCACACTTGACTTTTACACAAAAGTCCAAGTGTGGGGAAGATGGTAACAATCCCAAGTTCCATCCACCAAGGGATCATACAAAAAAAAAATGAGGGTGAATAAAAGATGATGTCACCCTGCCTTTGCTAAAAAAAAAAAAAAAAAAAAATAGAGATGGAGAGAAAAGAAAAAAAAAAAGATAAAAAAAAAAAAAAGTAGAAGAGAGAAAGTGAAAAAAAAAAAAAGTGAGAGAAAAAGAAAAAAAAAAATGATGTCAAAAAAAAAAAGGGAGAGAAGAAGAAAAGTAATAATAAGAGAGAGAGGAGCAAAGTTGGCCCCACATGGCGCCGATACATACCAAAATGCCGCCGACTCCACCCATCATTGCTTCCACAAGCAAGAAGGGTTTTTTCTTCATCCTTGTCGCTACCATCAAGACCCATGGCCCATACACACGTGTGTGTGGCCTAGCCTTGAGGTGCACCTGGCAGAGTCATCATGCAAACCGCAAAGAACAACTTCAACACTTCATCCAAAATGTTGCCGTAAGTATATCCGTGTATGCAAAGGAAATAAACGCTCACCAACTCATTCACTGCTTTTGTCTCCATGATGATAAAACTCCATGCTTCCCTTTATGACATATGCTTTGAAGTTTGGGTGCATTTACTTAAGAAATACATCCATAGGTCTTTTTACATTAAGCATGGTGCTTAGGGTAAAAATGATCTCCTTTTAATCAAGCTTTGACATGGTGTTAGAGCTAGGTTAATGAACTTAGAGTTTTGTTGTCATTATCTTTGGGAGTATCTTATGTTGGAGATGAACCAAGGCTTTGCTTACACCGCTTTTTATGTTAGCCTTGCTTGAGTAATGTTGAGGTGAATAAAAAAAAAATATATATATATAATAAAAATAAAATAAATAATATAATAATCATAATAAAGGCTCCACTCAATATTCGCCAATAGAGCCATGTTGTTGTTTTTGTTTTCTTTTCTTTGTTTAAAAATAAAACAGTATAAGAATAAGTGTGGGGAGATCTCTCAAGCATACAAGCACACCTACCCGAGATCTCCCCAAAGACAAATGCACTAACACCGAAAGCAATTCATGATGGAGAAGGACAAGATGAACAACTACCATTAACTCCTTCCTCCTTCAAACGTGGTTTGTGCTACTCCTCTCACATCCTCCATAAAGTTTTGAGATCTGAAATTGAACAAATAAAAAGACAAAACTTTTTTCTTTAAAAAATACTCCATCTCCTCCGTCTACCAATTGATTCATGGCATGCATACTTTTTATTCCTCACCAAAACCATTCTTTTGATGAGCAACTACCTGTTAGGGACCCCATGTTCATCTAAAACAATTGAACTTTGAGATATGGTAGAATGACTTGACACTTGCTCTCTTATGCAATGAGACTTGGTTTTATTTCAAAAATTCAAATAAAGCATGCTCCCTGGTCCGACTTAGACAAATCCTACCAAAGCCCTAATAATGACATGAATATACACTATAGCTACTTCCTCGCTGTATTGAGTTTTGTCGCCCGCTGATCTCAAGTGGAGAGAGGCTCATACCCCAAGATCGAAAAAACACGTGACACCCACATATACACGCCTGTTCTCACAATGAGAATTACACACAACATGCATCTTTTACCACCCACAAAATAAGTACTCCATTCATTATATCATGATCATCTCCCCGTTATCAAGAAAAATGCAGAGAGAAAGATACAGCCGCGTAAAAAAAATAATAATAATAAGAGATGAAAATGGACACGGTCCGAGGGCTTAGTAGAGCCCACATCTCCTAAAAAAAAAAAAAAAAAAAAAAAGAAAGAAAGAAGAAATACGTAAAGAAAAGTAGCCTCAGATTCTCTAGAAGCATACAAAAAAGAAGGGAAGAGGATCATGAGTCAAGGAGTAACCACAAAGAAAATATATCATCAATATTCTCCACACACTTTTGCACATTTCGATCTAAGGGTATGGCACTTCTTTCCAACGATCCGTAGCTTGACCCGACAAAACATACAAAGGTATCGATGCAACACTCCACTCCAAAGATCCACAAAAACCCCCTGCAAAAAAGATAGGATGAGTGAGAGTGAAGAGTGCTTTGGCAAGGAAACACAAATGAGTGACTATGTGAGAATCAACCATGGAGCATTGCTATTTTATCTTAAAAAAAAAAAACCAACCAAGTCTTTGCACATGAGTAGTAGCAAGTAGATACGATTTCATTACTGCTCCATTGCTCAATCATCCAAGAAAACATGGTAGCCACTCTTGAATGCTCACAAAGCAGGTGAGGCCCTGAATAACTTGTATGTAGGTCTACATCTTGGAGATTGAACCACTTTAGTCCCTATGCCTTCACCGAGGACGAGCAAAGGACTAAGTGTGGGGAGTTTGTTGACGGTCGTGAACTACATATTTTATACCGCCAACATTAGTATAAAACTACCAAAACACAATAGTGATAGGGCTTTGAGCTAACCTTTTCCACAAAAGTTTTGGTACTTCACTTGTTTTGCGTGGCAATGTTGAAAAACATATATATATTGGGCCAAAAGCAAAGGAAAATATACAAGATAAAAATAGCCCAAAGCAAAGCAAGGAGAAGAGAGGAGAAATGCCCATAAATATGAATATCAACATCTATACATAAGCCCAAGAAGTCGAGGCCCAAATCCAACATGAAATCATACCGGCCGCAGGACATGGGTTTAGTATTTTGGGCATAACTTTTCATACGAAATCGGATTTCAGTGGATCTAACAAATAAAACGAAGCTTACCCGAGGCCCACGCACTCCTACAAAATTTCAGGCCAAACGCCCATATCTTGGTGCGGCCGTCACACTTTGGGTGCGCCACCAAGACCAGTGGAGGCTGCTCGGCCCATCCTTCTCGAGGCGTTCATCACTTTCCAAAAGTGTGTTGCCGACGTTGGTTGGTCGGTTTGGGCTGATTAGGAAGGTGTTCCAAGGTCGGTTTGGTTCCTTCCATGTGAGGATGGCTATCTTCCAAAGAGCCCCCTCCTCTACCTATAAAAGGAGGCTCTCCCCCTCATTCAACACACACCAATTCCATACAACACAAGGAGGAGCCACAATGTAATAGAGAGGAGAGAGTTCCATTTCTTCTTCCCCTTAGTTCTAATGGAGAGTGAGAGAGGAAAGGCTAGAAGGAAGTTTGGTTCCTTCACTGAGTTGCCTGGCCCGCCCCCTCGTGTGCCGCTGTTCCTTGGGAAGCCTGAGTGTCGGAGTTGTTGGTACTGGCCATTGTACCTCTACAAGCTACTTACACTTTGGTGAGAAAGCTTGTGATTATCTTTTTTGGCTTATTGTTCTTCAAGTATATTATCTTAGCCGCTGTAGACTTGCGGGATTGGTAGTCGTCGCATCTTCGTCGTGAATTTGGAGAAGGAACTCTTTGACCGGGAACCTTGTACGACCCAAGAGTTGTGGATGATAGTGCAAACGCGGTGTTTGGGCTAGCTGCTCACCTACCTTTTGTGGCGATCCCACCTGCTGAGGGGTAGGCGCTTTGGTCGCGGACAAGCCTTGTCCGGCCCCTTGAAATCCCCCCACGCTCGGTGTGGCGCGAGTTATTAATTGCCTGACACCGCCCTTTGGGCGGGCCGCAGCCCGGCGAGTAGACAAATGCACTTTAGAAATCCCCGCCCAAACCTAAGCCCATAAAGATACCTCACTATCCATAGTTATCCTAGGGTAGCCCCCGCCGAAAATTAGGAAGAACCGCTCCCCTGTGGGAAAATACGATACCCCGAATATTTCCTGGGAAAGTTACAACGATAATCCGTGCGCTATGGATTTATCTCAGGTAAGCGCAAGAAACGCCAATGCACCCTCATCTAATTGAACCCAAACGCCCTAGTGGGTACACAGCACCGCCACGCGACGGCAGTAATCCAAGCTCGGCGGGCGACATGCGCTGCTCCGCCAAGCACGGAAAAAAGGAAACCCGATGGCACGTACATGGGCGTGAGCTCACCCCGAGCACCTGCTCACTTTAGTTGAGGCGGAGATGAAGCGGAGGTAGGAGGCGACTGATGGCGGCCGCGGCACGCGGACTAACGACGTGAACGCGTTTCCGCAAGGCCTCGATCCGCTACAAAACGGCCGAGAGCGATCATCATTAGGGACAACAAGGTGAGAGGCTTTAATCACAAAGAAGTGCAAGCCAAAGCTCATCGAGCTAGCTCAACACGGCGGCTGGAGTCGCGGGCGGGCGCTGTTGTTGTCCAAGGAGAAGATGACGGCTCTACGGGCGTTTATAAAGGTAGGAGGCGATGCGAAAGTCGAGCCGAGGTAATGCTAAGGAAATTGTGAAGACGGTGGTGTGCTCAATTTGGGCAGGTAGAGCTCAATGGCGACGGTGCCGCGCGGGCGAGCGGTGGTCGCCGGCGTGATGAGAAGGAACAAGAAAAAGAGGAAAAACGGTGACGATGGCGGCCTATTTAAAGGAAAGGAATGACGGACAGGGATAGCGACCCCGCCAAGCCCCCCCTGCATGGTCGGTTTCATGAGAGGTCGATGGAGGACGGCTAATAAGCTTACGCCGGGCGGTGGTAACCGCCACGTGGCCGAGCCCCCTGCTTTCTTCCCCCAAAACACCGTCAGAGTAGCCCAATAAACCCTATTTTCAAAATTACTCCCAAAATTTGAAATGTAACTTGAAAAAACTCCTAAAAGCAAAGTTGCTCTATTTTTCAAGATGTACATTTTCACTTTTGGAAACATTTTCAAATTCGCCTCCATTTTGAAATTTGAATTTGGGGCAACTTTGAGGCTTTTCTCGGATTTAAAATTACTTTTAAAATTATATGGAAACTTGAAAAATCTCAAACACCAAAAATGTACATCTTAAAAAGATCTACACTTTTGCTTTTGTTAGAACCATCCCCAATTTTTTGAATAATTTCAAAACTATAGAAAAGGGGATAAAAGAGGGTTAGGATTTAGGGTTTTCCCGACGCATGAAATAACACTACCACTCAAATTTTTTCACACTAGAGCTCAATCATTCCTATAGTTAAACTCATTTTAGTGCAATGCACAACATGGTGAGCTAATGATGAATGCTTTATGATGCATATGATGACATGGCAAAGTTTTAATTGTGATTAACACCCTGTGGGTGTTACACTCCGCCACTTATTCAACAAAAATATGTGAGGTAATCCTAGGCCTAGATGTTTCCTCCTTTCCGCGCCTCGCTATTCGAACCAAACTCGCCACGCCGTTCTCATCATTTGTAATTTGCCAATTGGGATCGACAGTAACCATTTGCTTTCGCCTCTATCGAGGTCAAACCTTCATCTTGCCTTTTCCCTTAGGATCACTTATGGACACCATATTCATAGAGAAAGAGATCATGTTCTCGCGGGAAGGGCTCTTTATCAACTTTCATCTTGCCATCAAATTTGATATGCCCTTCCCCGAATAGCTCTCCTCAATTCACACTCTAACACACAACAATCATTGATGGAGGAGAATTGGTGTTATGATAACCACAAAGATTTCTTATCCTTTATCCCTTCGTGGTGTAGCATACGATGCCCCTCGGTAGTTTAATGCGCCCTTCTTTCACCAATAGCTCAAACAATCTATCCGACTTGACACATCAAAATCATAGGTCCCTTTATGTCGCCTTTAACCAGCGCCGGCCGACCGAAAAGTAGGCCCTTTGCCCGTGACTAATTCGGCCGCTATCTCATCTTCATCTTCATACCATCCGCCTCTTCCAGAAAAAGCTTGATACATGTCTATGGCAAAGATTGTTCTTTGGAATCGGTTGTCCCTCCCGGCCCCTTCGAGCTTGGTTATTCATCATTGCTAAACGTTGAGACAATCGACTCAAGATCCTCAAACCCATGACGAATAGCTTTTCTCTCGACATTCGGCCGCATGCCCGCTATTGCCATCCCCGGTAGCCGATCATCCGGCAGAGTTAGAGAGTAGCAAAAGATTTGGTCTCCCCCGACCGAAGGAACTCCTATGGCGCTTATTAGTCGCCTCGCTTTAAGAAGATCGACCGCTTCTCATTGGTCCCAAGTGAAAAAGTATGCATGGAACTTCTCTCCAAATTCTCGCCCGCGCCGATAGAGTTGGACGGCATAGATGTGAACCAAGTAAAGCCGGGTCTTGTGAGGGACAATGGAGTACCCAATCCTCCAAGCTTCACTCGGTAGAGAAGCCCCCACCAGATCAAGCATCCGCGATGTGCTCCATAGTGCCGGTATCATCTTGGCCAGAGAACTTGGTCAAATCATGGAGGCTTTACTTCCTGAGGAAGTGCCACACTATTGTACCATTCGGGAAAAGGAGACCTATGCATATAAGATCGGCCTTTGGGTTTCGTGCATCAAACTGATTTTGCATCATATCACCCATCCTTGCATAATGATATCAACATTTGAATCTAAACCTTCCCCGCACTGCCCTCTAGAAGCACTTTTTGTATCCGTGGATTCGCAAAGCATGAAGAGAATTGTAATCGCTGAACTCTTGATATCCATCCCCTAATGGGCTTTTATATACGTATTGCTTTTGCTTGAGACACTCTATAGGCCGATGTTGGTATATTTCCACTAGTACCAAAATCATGCCGGCCATAAGTCACCTGATTCTTATTGAGGATTCTCGCGGAGGATTTGGTGGAGGAGTTGGTGCCGGTCCTCCTTTGGGTGCATCTCCCGATCCAAACGCTTCGATTTGGTGGTGGATTGAAGCACGAGGTCCACCATTGGCCCAAGACTCGCCAAAATACTTATCGCTTATGGACCGAAAAGTGACCATGATGGAGCTAAAAGTATCCGTAAAAGCCGTAAGTTGTGGTTGGTCATATAGTCCTCCCATAACTTTCTCGCATTATCTCTGCCACTTCCTAGCATCTTCTTTCTTCAAGATATATTCGTGATCGATGTGGAAGATACAAAATCGCAAGAATCGCTGCTTCCAATAATCTTGTTGCTCTTGTTTTTGGAGAAAGATATCGTGCACTTCAAGAAATATCACTTCACACCCCGCCTTGACTATCTTCTCAGAGATCTTCCGCAAATCATCCAAAGTGACATCCAGGGCACCTTTGGTTGTCGAAATCGCATCTTGAATCTTGAGGGGGTCCCACCGGCGCGCCAAAAGTGTCTTGACACAAAAATGTGGCGACCGTGCCTCTCACACACAAGAAGTCGAAAGCATGGCTTCAAACGAAAGTGCCCGCGAATCGAGAACCGAAGCTGCCAGCTTTGACCGAAACTAACAAGGATGAAACCCAGAAATACAAGATGGAACGCGGTCAGGTGAGACCGCATCGTTCCATATATACGCCCCTCGGTTACTTTTTACAATGACATATAGCTATAAAAGCTATTCAAACAAAGTTTATGAAGCATTCATTATTACGAAAGAAAAAGCATGTAAGCATGATTGCCGAATGAAGATAAAAGAACATGTTTGAACAAGTGAAATTGATCATCAATATTGTGTATCATTAAGAGCATGTAACATTGACCAAAAAAGATATCCAAACATGATAAATATAATCAGGTAACTCATAAATACAGATCTAATTTGAATAATACATGCATAGGCCTAATCCAACTAGTCTCACAAGCATCGCCTAGCCTTCTTAAAACCCATCTAGCATATACCCTAAACAAGCTAATCCACCGCATGATACAACTTACGGATCTATACCACCCCTCACAACTAGACTAATCCACCGTATGATACCGGCCTAGTTGTGAGAAGCTAAAAGCATGCATTACCAAACAGATCTATAAATACTGCTACTGCGGAAAGCATAACCGTGTCGAAATTAGTCAATCGGGGTCCATGAAGAAGGAACAAGCAAGTAAACGCAAAACAAACCTATCGATTGAATCGAATTTAGTCCACCTGATGACTAGCTCTAAAGCAACCCAAAAGCCTACGTCCCAAGAGACGCACACCTAGCTCACAAGACCTATTTGCATCTAACTTAACTTGAACCCACAACATAGTGACAACCTAGATTGATATAGCTCGCCTATTATAAACACATGATTTAACTATCACGACAAAGATGAACATAAAACATTAAAGGTTTTAAGATAGATCTAAGACTTTAATGTTTTATATCCATCTTATCATGACCATCTAGAACAATATAGAGCCGAGCCTTAAATCAATCTAGATTGGGCAATAAAGAGTGTTACAAATATATAAAAATATTAAAGCATGCAACACGTGGTAATCTTAATGAATCTACTAGATCTTGCCAAATCTAATAGAGCCGATAACTAATCCTTGAGCCCAATGGCTAATCTAACAAGAACCGATAACTATCTTGCCCCACCATAATCCGCACGACGATACAAGGCATAAGCAAAGACCTCTCGCTACTAAGCTTTAAATCCAATCGCATGATACTAAGCAAAAGGTAAAATCGAGACTACTTGCATCATAATCTAAATCCAATCGCGATGATACTAGACATGATAGCAAGGTTGCCGAACTTCACGAGGTCGACGGATCGATGGCCCTCTCAAGAACTCAAACGACACCCATAAAGGACTCCGGTTGGCACGGGCCTGGGCTTGATTGTATTGGTTGTGAATGTAACTTTACAATGTCCAAGGGTCTATATTTATACCCTCGAGATGCGATTATGAGTCCTAAAAGATTACGATAACCGTTGGTACCCCTTAATGTCACTATCACCAATGAGTGGAGTTAATCTCACCCAAGGTCATATGCCGCCAGAGCACACTTAGTGTGGTTCCATCTCATGGCATTACCGTAGGCTAGGTTGTCATCCCCACAAAGAATGCTAGAAATGCATGTGTGATATCCGTAATGTGTTGGTTGCAATCTTCTTGAAAATAATATATATATCTTTTAGGTTATCCAAAAGTTTATTGCATAAAAATACCACCAGCATTTCACCTAGAGAGTAATCTAGGTTTGTCATTTATAATTTTACCACGTGGAGGAAACTAAGGATGGTCGATATACTTGATAGCTAGCATACTTATGAGAGAATCGACATTAGCACTTACTTTAGCAAGCCAATAATGATATGATATGATAAATAATGGCAGAGATAACACACGTAGATAGGCATAGACTACTCACTAATTAAACTAACGCGGACTACGCTAAGAGACGTAATCCTTGTATAGCATTGAATCTACTAAGTCAAACATTTACTCTAGGTCATACATTATCATATATAGCATAATAACTTTGAATCTATGCATCATGAAGATTTATAAGGAAGATCAAGAACAAAGCAAGACAATCCTCAAAATCATGTTCAACTAGTCTTATAGAGGGTGGATTACAAAGGACTCAACATGAATATCACACCTCATTTACCACACAACCCGAATATAAGATGCATCCACAGTAAATCATATATAAGCAAAGATGCTTACATAATTATTTTTACCACCTAACCCACTCAGATTTGAATTAGGCGCCTACCTAATAGATACATGAATCCATCATTAATCATGACTATATCAAATATACTACTAGAATAAACTAAGAACATAGCAAACCAACACATAATATTGAAATAGAATAAAGTCATGGATACAAGATAATACCGCAGTGAGACTTGAAGATCTAGAATCCCGGCCGCAACACCCTACTAATTGAATCGAATTTTGCTAATCTAACTAGAGGAACTAGAACTAGATGAACTAGAACTAGACAAGTAGCTATCTTAATCTCTAGCTGAGAGGCTCTTCTTCTACTCACCGGCTTGACCTGATTGGAACTGAAGTACAATGACTTAGGTTTCACCCCGGTGGGTCGTGGGGTTTGGTTATATAGCCCCTGAGGATGCACCATAGCCCTGGATCAAACCACCTTGAACAACGGCGCGTAGATTGCTTCTCAATGGCTGTGGAGAACCGACCTTAGAAAGATGGAGGCTTATGGAGAGGGTCGTGGGTCCCAAATGGGTCCGGTCTCCGTGTCTTCCTCGAATGTTCTTACGCGGTTCCAAGGCAAGATACTCACACTGCACGCCTTTTTGTGTCGTATGAGTTGCAAACTCGGGCTTTTCCCCTGCTTAATCCCTAAAAATATATAATTCACCAAAACTCATGGAAATTGTCAAGAAAAGCCCTAAGTCTATGTGGATATTCAATTTATGCCCTTATTTCATGTTTAGTCGACACATAAAAGTATGCAATAAGAGGTGTCAACAAGCTCCCCTGAAGCTTAACCTTTGCTAGTCCCTAGCAAAGCCAAACTTAGCAATGGATCGAGTTGCTACAATGTTTTATTCCCCTAACAAATACACACAGTCATTAATTAAAATTTCTTCTCCAAGAAAGGGTGGAACCATTCTCCTCGACCTTCCAACTCTCTATATTGCCTAAAAATATGGGGCTTCTATCTCTACTTAGATCGTAAGTGATTGAAAGATAGAACAATAAGTCAAGCACTATGTCTCAAGTTCTTCTGCTCACCTCTATTCTAGAGTTTTCAATAATTTTCAAATAAAACTCAGAGTTTCCATTGTATGACCCTTTCAAGTCTCTCATATGTGGGTATTTTTGGATCCTCACCAAGGCAATGATGTGGTGCCTTCTCATAATATGTGGTATTTGTGGGACATGGCAGGTTTACTTATGCCTTCTCTTACCCTATCTCTAAAGCTTATATGTGGAGTTCATAGGTGGGAGACAGCATATACCTACTTGCAAAGCATATATTGTAGAGTCAAACAATGGATCCAAAGGAACAAGTCATACAAATGTAGGTGTATGGGATGTATCTCGTGGAGGTGGATATATATGGTGGAAGTGGGATGTAGTGATCCTAATTCTACTATGCTCCTTCAAGAAATTGATCTCTTTTTGGAATTTTGAAAAAGACATAAAAGAGAAACTTGGGCTAGCATTTATTCTTTTTCTTTTCTTTTTTTAAGAGAGGTGGGCATCTAAGTACCCATTGTTTTCATATCTTAACACTTGTCCATTTTTTTCAACTCTTATTATTATTTCTTAGCATTGCCCCAAATTTCTTTTGTCAATGAAGATATTTGAGAGATAACGAATGAAATACATTTAGCATAAATAAGGTTTCGGAATGAAGAAGGAGGAAAATATTTTTTGGTGTTCACCCCAAAGTAGGAGTAAAACATTTTGTGAAGGCTAGCAAATGGGATTGTCTACTTCCTGATTAGAAGTAGTGTATATGAGTGGTGTACATAGTATGGAGTATGTGGAATTGTATGACAAGTTCCTAAGGGTCACAGAGGTTGCCTAAACGCTAATGCAAAAAGTGTTGAATAAAATGGTGTGTTCCTATCTACTATCATGTATATGGTTGTTGTAGGAATTTAAAGCTCTCACACACAGAAACTCATCATGCAACATTTTAGGATTTTTGCAATCAAATCTCCGTAATTTAGTGTCACTAGGAACAAGATAAATAGCAGCTGACTTTCTCATATCATATCCGCTAATTACCTAGATTAGTTTGATGTATGCTCCCACAAATTTTCAAGCTCAAAGCAAATCTTCTTCACCTAAAAAACTTGTGTCCATATCTCTGAGAACTCTAAATTAATGATAGGCACTTTGTAAGAAAACAAAAAAAGAAAGTAAACTATTCATCATTTCCAAGCAAATAAGATTGTCTAGCTTTGTATTTATTAAGCAACAAAAATTAAAGCAATCCTTTGTACACACACTTTTTAGCAAACCTAGAAGCAAACTTAAATATATAAAAGGTAAATAAACAAATAGATAAATACCAAAGTAACAAAACTTACCCGGCCGAAAAGTGGGGTAGCCTTCCCCAAGCTTGATCTTGATGTGGATGTTCAATCGGCACGACGCCCACGCTCGCTCCTGATGATGGTGTTCCGCTTGCTGGTGTGGTCCGCCGCTGTTTCCTCGGATGTTGAGATGTTCGTCCGTCCGCGCGCTCCATGCCCCTCCCTCGATCTTGATAGAATGTAGTCCGATCCTCGCCTATGCCTTGGACAAGGTGTAGATTCCCACCGTGAGCAGGCATCTTGGTCGATCGTGATCCTACAAAAGAATTACGAAGGAAGCCGTAATCACGCAGGGTATTCCTCGTGGGCGGAGGTACCGGCCGTGTTGTGGAAATATTCCGCCTCCCGCGGATAAGGTTCACTCGCCGGATGCGTAAGGCCATCGCCTTGTTCACTTGGGCCTTCGATGGGTGGGTAGTAGCCGTAGTGGGACCAGATGGTCCCGGCTTGACCCCATTCTGATATCCCCGCATAAGCCGGCCCTTGTGGAGTTGGGTCCCCACTCATCCGCACCGGTTCATGTGGGTGGCTTGGCTTGAGGCATGGGTCTTGCCTGTTCACCGGCCGTCGGCCTGTTCATTCAAAGAAAAGGATTGGTGCACGATAAAGGGAAAAAACCGGTTAGGTAAATCCTGATATCCCCAATTTTGGGATGCTTCATATATAGTAAACACTTCCAACCCCTTTACCACCATATGTGCTTTATTGAAATATTCAAAGCCTACTGTGGCTCGTCCTTCTCTTATAAAAACAAGAGAGCATTGCCCAAAAATTCGACATGGTTGGCAATCCTAGTAATGAGGGATGTGCATTCTATTTGGTCCGCGCAATGTGGGTAGGTTAAGCCAATGTTGTGCCATGAGAAACACAGGGAGACTTGCCCTCTTTTAGGGTCGCATACATTAACTCCGCAAGTCTCCGCCTAATAATTCTATTTTCCTTTTTGGGAACAGAGTAAAACACATCCATTTTGAAAGAAGAGGGGAGGGTAGGTAAGTGCATGTCATTGGCTTTGCATCCTCGAAGGTATCTTGCCTTAAAGATCCTTCCGCATACCAAATGATTAAAATCTTGCAAGGCAATATCTAAATTCAAAGCGCTAGTGGGTGCAAAGCCCAGAGCATTGCTCAAACCTCCCAAGTAAGAAATTGTTCTTCTAAAAAGTCTAAAAGAAATTCCATCATTGGTGGTGCGCAGGGTACAAAGAAATTGAGGGTCAAAAGTTTAGAACCTTGTCTGAGATTTCCCAAAAAGAGTCCCATCCCAAAGTATTGAAAATTAAAGCCAATCTCGTAATCCATACCGCCAATTGCATGAATTCGGTTCAGTACCGTGTGAGTGAAGGGACGATTCTTCATGTTGTTGTACCTTCCCTCTCAGAACCACCTTGAGCTTGAGATCGCCATTCCCGCCATCACCTCCTAGGTGTGTTGGAGATGCGGTCGAGCCGGTGACTGAGGTGCGCCTCGCCCCAGCTCATCTCTGATGGGGTTCCTGGTTGAGCCCCTTTTGTTCTGAATGCTCCTTGACGCATTTCCCACCCAAAGCCTCATTAGATTCATCTTGCAAAAATAATCTCACAAAACAAAACAAAGCAACAAGTACTAGTAGAGGGGTTAGAATAGAAAGTTAGGAGTTAGCCGCCCAAAGTCACCGGCCCAAGGTTAGTCGTCCAAAAGAAAGTTTGCAAGATTGTTTTATTATTTCTGAACTTCCCTAGCAAAGTTTTTTATCTTAATTAGCTAAATGGACAGCACCCTCTACTACTTTTCTCGATTGTTACTACTACTACTACTTAGCACTTCCCTCTCTCAAGAATTTCACTACTATCCACTCTTTTCTCACTTCTCCTCTCTACTACTAAGCAAAGCCTTCTGAATGAAGGACTACTTAATTTGAACTAAAAAGCTTGGCCCTAGAATGGAGAGGTGAAGAGAAACCGAGGATGCTTGGGTTTTTATATGGGGAGAGAGGTAGGGCCGTCAGGGTGGGCCCACTCTCCACCATCTTCGCCCCGCATGATCCTTGCTTTGAGGCTAAGTAAACTAAGTGGTTTTTCTGTAGTTTAGTGGCGTGCAAAGGTAGGTGAAGGATGGGGAGATTTGAATGCCTTTGGTCCGGTCAAAGTAGGTGAGAAAAAGATGAAGTGTATGACATGTAGGCCCACCACAAGATGCATGTATTTTTGTATTTTAGTATATATATGATGCAGAAATAAATATGGGAAATAAGAACAAATATTTTAAATTACAATAAATATTTTCACGGTTTTGACATCAGAAAATTATTTATATGGGGTATTAGATTTTCCGATGCAAGAGAAAAGTAAATATGTGATGCATAAAGTAAATATGGATAACTACCGACTTACCCTTCTGCGTAGGGTCAGTTAAAGTCCACGAACTGGACTTTCCAATTCTTTTCAATTATCAGTGCATCCTCCATTACCGAGGTGGTGATGATAAATCTTTTTTTTCTCGTCCAATCATATCTACCGTGAGAGCCGGGTTCAAAGTTTGGTTTGAAAGCAAACTCCTTCCTTTCCATTTAGGTTGAATGTGATTTCTTCCAAATGGTGACATCAATATGTGCATTAGCTATGCTCGTGAAGGGTCTCCAGAATGATTGAAACTCTTGAATCCGCCGCATATCCAAAACTACAAAGTCCACAAAACCTAAGAATCCTCTAATTTTGACTAGTATATTCTCGCAATCCCTAATGGATATCCGATTGATTGGTCCGCAAGTTGCAAAAGAAGAGATTGAAGTTGAACTAGGTTTGTGTGCCCGAAGTTTTGTCGAAGATCGGATTTGGGCATCACACCCATTAATTTGCTCCAAGATCACAAAGTGCATTGTCAAAAATATTGATCTCCAATGGAACAATCACAATTGTGGGCATCCTCGATCTTTCTTCTTGTTTGGTAGTTCATTGGTGATGGCCCTTAACGCATTCTTCGTTAACTTGATTACCTCCATAGGGGGCAAATGGTCTTTCTGTTTAAAATATCTCTAAGATACTTTACGTAGGTAGTAGGGACTTCGTATGGCATCAAGTAAAGGTATGTTAATATATAACTTCCTCGATTACCTCAAATTTTCCAAATCAAGCATCCACTCTGGGGGTCTGCGATTTCTTTCTCAGATATGGTAGAAGGCTGTGCCTTGGAAATCTTGTAACATCTAAGGGTTTTGAGCCACAAATTCCCTTCTCTCTCCACTCATCCTTCTCTTCTTCGTATTATCACGGGTGCCACTGGGCTGCCACCGGTGTTCTTATTGGCTTATTGTTCTTTGGGGATACAGGATCTCGCAGACTTGCCACCCCCTCGTAGTGATATTATGTACCCTCCGCCGTGTTAGTGGCAACAGTACTATAAAGCGTTGACAACTTTGCTATTTGTGATTCTATCTTTTTATTATAGCCAAGCTGATCTTTTAAAGCAAATGTAGAAATTATCCATCTTAAGACTTTATATTTCTAAATCCTTTATCATTAGCAACAAGCTTCTTAGAAAAATTATCATTAACTTGCTTGCCTCACAATTAACCTGCCTTAAAGATGGCTGTTTGGGAAAATTACTCTGGGGTACTTTCCCTGGTAGTTGACGAGGTTGTGAATTCCATCCTGCCTCGATTGAGCTGGAATTAATCCCTGAATTGCCGGGACATGCTTGAATCTCGATGCAATCTATATAATTTTGAAGAGCCTGGGTCGATCTCTTCTTATAATTGGCTCGTTGTTCAAGCCAATTTAATAACACACATCCATCTTGGCTGATATTGCATTTACTTTTCCTCGAATTTCTTCAGCTTTGATGGCAAAGTGTTGAGTGTTCTTCTGTTCTGGATTTCATATTTTGTCCATTAGTATTTCAGCTTCCACATGAGGCAAAATGATCCTAGCTTGTGGTCTGTTTTGACTTTCAAAGGTCCATGAGGTCCCTGCGTGATAACCCGGTCCTTCCATCCATTAGTATAAAGGTCCATGGTGGAACTAAATATCACCCATGCTTCCCCTGATCTATTCTCTGCAGTCGCTGAAACATGATACTTTTTCCTATGTGGTCTCAGCCAAGCCTATAAATAAATTTCTCGATGGCAATACTTGAACATTCTTAAACCACACCTGATTCTCCTTTGAGCTTAAGATAGAATCCATGCATCCTTTCTCTCCCAATAATTGAGAATGGCAGAAATGAGTAATATATGATGAGGTCCTTGAAACTGTCCTGATCAAATAAAGAAAAATATAATCCTCCCCAAAACCCAAGATGGAATTTGCACCCTCTGCAAAGTCCTCCACCTGAATTTAGCGAAGCCTTGAATCATGAAAGATAGAAGTTTATTTACTCAATCCCAGATCATGTTGAGGTCAGAAGCACTCATCTCACGAGCACCATCAAAGCTGGATAGAACCCTGAAAACCTTCTCATACGCTTCCAGCAAAACATGAGTTTCCCTCGGATCATGACTGACTCTGGCTTAAACTAAAAGTAAGTAAACATAACAACCCGTTATGGTCCATGCAGCAAAAAGATAAATAAGATATACAAAACAGGTGCTCGCTAAAGTGGCGTGCCTAGTTTGGACCCTTTTCATCATGCTTTCTATCTATCAATATCTCTAGTTAGCCATTAATTCCTCCGCGAACGGCGCCTTGGGAATAAGAGCGAGTACTCTTAACGCCACTATCACCACGAGTGGAGTTAATCTCACCCAAGGTCATATGCCGCCAGAGCACATCGGTGTGTCGCCATCTCACAGCACTACCGCAGGGCTAGGTTGTCATCCCCAAAGAACAATGCTAGAAATGCATGTGTGGTATCTGTAATGTGCTGGTTAAAATCCATGACACACACATATGTATCTTTCAGGTTATCCGTTAAGCACACAGCATAAAATACCACTCGTAGCATTTCACCTGACTAATCCGTGCTCATCATTTATACTTTTACACGTGAGGAAAACTGAGATGGCTGGAGGTATGGCTTGAGATAGCTGAGCAAAACAGAAGAAGAGAGAATCTAGCACATAGCCACACTTACTTTAGCAGCAGGTAAGCCAATGCATATGATATGATAATAAGGATAAATAATGAAAGAGAACACAATAGTAGATAGGCATAGACTACTCACTAATTAAACTAACGTGGACTACTTAAGAGACGTAATCCTTGTATAGCATTGAATCTACTAAGTCAAACATTTACTCTAGGTCATGCATTATCATATATAGTATAATAATTTGAATCTATGCATCACGAAGATTTTGCAAGGAAGATCAAGAACAAAAGCAAGACAACTTTCAAATCATGTTCAACTAGTTCTAGACCTAAAGTAAATTTTACAAAGTATCCAACAAAGAACATCGACACTCCGCAATCCACCTCACACAACGCGTAAATATAAGATGCATCCGTTATAAATCATATCTAAGCACCATGCTTACATAATTATTTTACCACCTAACCCACCTGCCGAGATTTGAATTAGGCGCCTACTTAATAGATACATGAATCCATCATTAATCATGACTATATCAAATATACTACTAGAATAAACTAAGAACATAGCAAACCAACACATAATATTGAAATAGAATAAAGCTTCAAGTGGATACAAGATAATACCAGCTGCGGGTGACTTGAAGATCAAGAACTCCATCGGGCAACACCCTAATTTCCAATTGAATTTTGACTTGCTAATCTAACTAGAGTGAACTAGGAACTAGATGAACTAGAACTAGACAAGTAGCTATCCTAATCTCGGTGGGAGAGGCTCTTCTACTTCTCATCCGGCTTGACCGGATTGGAACCTAAGACAATGACTTAGGGTTTCACTCTGGGGTCGTGGGGGTTCGGTTATAGCCCCTGTGAGGATGCACTGCAGCCCTTGGATCAAACCACTAACAACGGCGTAGATTGCTTCTCAATGACGCTGAGAACCGACTTAGAAAGATGGATGACGGAGGGGGCGTGGCGCGCCTCGGGCCCAGCGCGGCGGCCTCTGCCGTGGGTCCCAGCCTTCGGGGTCTCGGGTCCTCCCGTGTCTTCGAATGCTCCTACGCGGTCTCCAAGGCAAGATACTCACTGCACGCTCTTGTGTCGTATGAGCGTGTAAATCGCCGGGCTTTTTCCCCGCTTTTAATCCCCGAAAAATATATACTCCACCAAAACTCATGAAAATTCGTCGGTGAAAGCCCTAAGTTCGGCGTGGATATTCAATTTATGCCCTTATTTCATGTTTAGTTGACACAAAAGTATGCAATAAGAGGTGTCAACATAAGAAATAATCCCTAAAAATATGTAACTTTAGTTCCAAGTCTTCTCTGAGTCCTTGTTGCTCTCGCCATCGGAAATTTCCTCCAACGCTACTCATCTCACTTTTCCTATTCTCGAAACCCCATTTAGAAATAGCCGACCGCATAATACAAGCCGACTTCACAAATAGCCGACCGAGCTTAGCAAGCATGCCTAATGTTGTACACTTGCCGAATGCTCCTCCTTGCCTAGTACTTCTCTATTATTAGCATCTTGCACCGCCCACTTATCATCCTCTCAAAGCTTACCAAAATCCACAGTTAACACAAATATGCCAACCATGTTGACGGTGGATAACGCCAATCTCTTTTATTATAAATAAATGGAACATTATAAGAACAAGAACACTAGAAGATAGGGGTTTATACTAATAATTTTCCATGAGTTTTGTTGCACACTCGCTTTGGCAGACAACTCCGAGAGCGTTAAAAGAGGAGAAATAGAGAAATACCATGTAAAAGGATCGAAACAAGACGATCAGTATAAATTCCAGGGGCCTCAAAGGACAAAAGAACACAGCCTGCAGACAAGCTGCCGGGTCCACTGGCCGACAGTGGGGCCTGGCGCGCCCGTCGTGGTCGATCCACGCAGCCCCCGTCTCCGTAACCTTCTCACAACCGATCTAAGGAGTAGATCTAAGCCGGCCCAATCAAGCTCCGCTTGATCCAAGGGTCATGGCCTTCATCCTATGGGGCTATATAAGCAAGGGGTAGAGGGACGAAACCCTAATTCAAAGATCGAGCACTCGTGAGATCATTATCTCGAGTTCCGGCAGATTAACACATCCGCAGACACATGCACTCCTAGTTCTTCTCGTAGGTTCTAGTTCTAGAGAGATTAGCCACATAATAGTAGATTAGAAGGAGATCCAAGTCTAAGAAGACTTGAACTCGTCGATTCTCGTCAAGGCTCTCTATAGGTACATTTATATCTTTCGATATATTACTCAAGTTTATCTATGGCATTGTTCTTTATCTTTATTATATTATTTATTGCAATGTTTATTGTTTACTTTAATATGTCTAAGTAGAGTTAGATATTTAAGCCATGGATTCGCATACTTAGGGATTGTATAGCCCTCATCTTGTAACATGCAAGATAGGTGTTATAGCTTATGTGTAAGCTGCGGTGCTATATATATGTTGGCAGATTCCTGCAAATGCCCGCTATATACCGAGATCGTGGTGGTAGATCGTGAGGGGTTACAACCTCCTATTGGAGTCCTCTCGTAATCCTAGCCTCCTGCATATAGTGAATGGTAGGACGTGGTGTCGCGAAGAAGGTGAAGATCTCATTATTGAATCCTTCCTAGTTGATGTCCCCTTAAATATGATATGAAGTACTCATGTCAGCTAACAATAATAGCTAGATGTTTGACACGACTAGTTAGATAATAGCTTGTAGTTGATAATTACTCATTAGTAAGTTTTCCTTATATTGTTCCATGTGAGTCCTTAGACTAGAATATCGGTGTTGAATCTTATCTTATATATTTATGATGCTCGATCCCTCGTGATTTATCATTTATCTTTATTATCATTAACCATATATCTTTATCATATTTATTATTTATCTTTATTAAGACATTAACCCCTGTTTATTGAGTAGAAGCATTATTCATTATTGGTTTATTACTATTCCATAGTATAAAAGATGTCATTAGTACTACACATCTCTAGCTGTAGATACCTTCCTGCAGTAGAATAGAAAATGGACAACCTAGTTAAGCGCCTCCGTAAAATGCATACAATGGTATTGATATGGGCTCTATCAGTCCCGCTGCGTAACCCAGCTTTTATCTTATATCTTAAGGCATTCCTTATATTATCCTCCGCCTAGTCTTATTTTTATTTAAGCCATAATATATTTTCTAGTTCATAGCCGATGCACAACCCAGCGTAGCTAGGAAGTGATAGGTTTCTTCACAGACTAGTTTATTAGTGGCAAAGTAATTTCATCATATACCAGCATCTGTTTGGGGGTCATTGCTCTTTATAGCATCTTTTGGCCAAGCCTGTTATAGTGATGTCGCATGACGTCAACTGAAACCATGATACCTTCCAGTACTTGTCAAACTTTTCTTCATGTGTATTTCAGCGTTGGGGTACATACTCAGATCCTCCTCAAAAGGTCATGTTGTCTCATAGCACTCAACTTCTCACTTCTCAAGCAACATTTCATGAAGATAAAAGCTTGTAGGGTATTTTTGTGCCTGAAATCACATTTGTGGCTTCATAGAAAACCCTTCAGCAGTTTGCAACACGATCAGCTCTTTTCCTACTCCCTCATGTGATGGTCTGAAGGTGTAGTCAGTGCTCCTGAATGTGCAATGAGTCAAATACTGTGCGGAACTCTTTGTTGTACTCTTTGCTGTACTAAGCACCAAATAACTCTTTTGCTGTGCCTGAATATTTAATCATGAATTAACTTGGCAACCTCTAACGCAGCATTCATATGAAAGAAAGATTACCTCCTAAAATCCTTGCTATTCTTTCTCAGCCGGTGTCAATTCATAGGTACCCCCTGTGTTCCCAATCCTCATCATCCATGTTTGTGTTCTAAAAATGTAATAAAACCATTTTAGAGCACAATTATTCAAAGTAGAAGCATGGAGCAAAATATGTTTCTTCAGGACTGGTATAGCAACATTGTTATCCAAAGTACAATTATCTCATGCTTTCTTCCTATAAATAACACAAGGAGTAAAGATGACTACACAGAAATCACATTTTCAATGCTAGCTCACTGAATGTAATAACATCACTTGTGCCCAAAAAGTCATGTAGTAATAAAGAGATTATTAGTCAAAGAACAAAATATGTCAAACTGACGGAGCAGTTGATAAGAGTCTAGCATAATATCACAGTTCATGACTAACAAATAATACTACTTTGAAGACCCTCATACCAAAAATTTGCCCAACGACAGTGGACAGAGGAAACGAGTACTGTATTACAAAAACTTGATTGAGCTCTTCTATTCTATATTATTCATGTACCAAATTTGAAGCTGTAACGCACAAATAACAAAGCCAAGATACTAGTGAAATGTGGATAATCTACTCCAAGAGCACATCAGTCATCAAATAGCTTGTTGCACTCTCTGCTTTTATTCTATATTGTATAAATCGAGCCTCGTTCATTTCATACATATACTTTCGTGCTGGAACAGTGGATACTTTCTACCTCCCTAACCAGGATCAGCCTAAACTGGAACCCACAAAAATAAGCAGCCGAGAATTTAAGAACCCAAAACTAAAATAAATAAACAAGGAGAAATTCACAAGCTACAAGCTTGTGCACTTTCAGGACAGGTGAACAATGCTCAAACATGTGCCGCTTCGGCATGGTGCGGGATAATAATTATGATCTCTAGAACACAACTTCATGATCTCTGTGATCCCTACCGTATCCAGCATCTCGCTCTATCTCTACCACTCCAACCTCCTCTTCTTTCAGCACTTTCACACAGGTGACGAATACAGTATGTTAGGTTTGGGCGCGGCGCACGCTCTTTACCTAGAATTACCTTAAGGTTTGGGCGCGACAGCCGCAGACAGTAGGAAGGAAGGAGGGAATACCCGGTGCTGCCTGCGTGGTGCTCGCTCAAGCGCGCGCGTGCCGGAGTAGCGAAGCAGGCAGCAGCCGACGGTCGGAGGCTGCAGAGAGCGGACGCCGGGCGGGAAGGAGCCGGGTCGCGAGGACGCGCTGGGGCCTCCTGTGTGGTAGTCAGACCGAAGCGAAGCGCAGTCTCTCTCTCCTCCGAGTTGCGGCGCGGCGACGGGCGAGTCAGGGAGGGGATGGAGGAACAGTGGCGAGGGATCCATGGCGTCGCCGATCTTTCCGCCTCGCCTCCGCGCCGGTCTAGCGTCCCCAAGGCCTCCCGCTGCTTCTCGGGGCGGCAGCGCTCTCCGCCGCGGCGGCGAGGGAGCCACGCGGTCGACCTGCCCCGATGGGTCGGGTCAGAGATTGTAGCCCTTGGCCTGTTTTTTTACTTTGAGGCTGACCTCCATGGCCCAATGGGCCATGTTCCGCTGGTCGGGTCGATGACCCAGTGGGTCGGTCCCTGCCCGCTCCCATTACGAACCGGAAACCAAGAAAGAACTCTCTATCCGCTACTTACGCCCTTCTTCTTCTTCCCCATCGTAGCTTGAGCAGAGGACTTAGGGGCTCGCCGAGCCTCCCACCGAGGTGAACGAGGCGTGAGCGCCGCGCAGCAATCCGGCTTGGCGCCAAGCAATGGCGAGCACTCTAAGATCACCGGGCGTGGTCGTGGCCCTTCGACCACAAGTCGCCGCACTCGGGCGGAGAGGTCATGCCAGGCGAAGAACGCCGTGAAAGCGTGTTAGCGGCGTCGCAAAGCACAAGGCGTGGCGAGGCACTGCGCCGCGAGCGTGGATCCTGCCGGAGGGGAGCAAATGACTCGCTTTCTCCCCATCGTGAATTTGGTTGTTTTGTGATGTCTTGGTATGTACTTCGCTCCTTCACAGAAAACCGCTTTCTTTAATTTTTCCCTATTCATTATGCGCCACATCGCGAAAACGCCAGTCGCCAAGACAAT